>KN470694.1:0-37787 GCA_000787095.1 Periophthalmodon schlosseri | reverse complement strand
AAAGAGTGTTTTTCATTATCATTGTGATATCGGAATCTGTACTGAGTATCGAGTCTATTCCTTAGTATCGAAATCGAGTTTGAAATTTTAGTATTATATCAACACTAGTGTATAGGGGGTAGGGGTAAATGTGAATTTTTGAAGCAATGGCATCTTGATTGCAGAAGAGTACTCAAGATTACTCAAACATGACTCATTCTACATACAACTTTGATTGTTTCCCCTTCTCATTTAACCAATCATAACATTGTTAACAGCTCTTAAAAGTCAATTTTGCATAATATGTCCTCTTTAAAGGTTTAAATTAAAATCTAATTGCAATTGCTACTAAAATGCAATTCACTTTTTCTTTCTTAAAACTTCTCAGACCCCTAACAGAGCTTCAGGATGAAGTGAGGTTGAAAAATTAGAGACAGACATAAAGCATTAATCCTTTTCTTTTAAGTCCAGACATGAGCGTTCACATGTACATAGGGATAGACCCGATAAAGTGACATCAAAGTAGCACTCCTGTTGAGAGACCACCTCTGATAGTTGTGGCAGCTGGTGTCAGACCCTAAACTATGTGTGAGTGACCCAGCACATTGCAACACATAACTACACCAGATCTGGATAGCAATGAACCAACAGGCCAAGACGCACAATGTACTCACTACTATCAGGTTTAGGAAGGATTCAACATGTACTTAACCCCCATGGACACTGAATTTGGGATTAAAAAAAAACAGGGTTGCAAGATTTAAGTCAAAATTGGTTGCAATAAACAAAAGCTTCAATTATTCACTGAAAAAACTAAATATTCTGTCTAATTAAAGAAAAAACTGCCAACCCTGTAGTTTAGACCTCAAACAAATGTTCTAAAATGAATGTGATTTATGTATTAATTTTCCAATTAAAATTTCAGTCTTCTTATTACACCTGGACATGTTTAAAATGTGTAAACTGAAAAGAATTCTGAAATTTGTCACAAAATAAAAAATACCTCCTCCAAAATCCTCCATCCCTAGCTTCTAAAAATTGTCCAGTCATTGAAAACCTAAACCTAATGACAGTTTACATTATCGGTGCACATTGTGCTTAACACATCAACACATAGACACATCTCCATTCTGTAACACTGTGCTCTACTTTGTACATGGTGACACAGGGTGCAGACAGAAACTGGCCTCACCTAAGGTCAAGGCCACTGGTCACCTCAGTAGATATAGTTGGCAGCACATCATTTCACCAGCAACTGTAATATGATACACAGATACTAATATACCCCCTCAACAAACAATGAGTTTTGTCAATGACCTTTGTGTTTCCCAAACCAGTTTAGCAGCAGGTATCAACATGCACGCTGTTATACTGCTCAGGGAATCCACACCTGGACAATAAAGTACATTACATGTGGATATGATGCCTACAGGGTCAACAGTGATCTGCGCAAGTGGACCTCAGATTGACAGCCATCTTAACTAATGTGTGGGATATAGGTCATGATACCAATGAGGCATCAAACCGTTGTAAGGCTCTGAGGATCTAATCCTGTAAAAGTGAGTCTTGGTAATCTCCTCATAACACAATCTGATGCTAGTTAGCTCAGCTCGCATAAGTTTGTTCTTCTGCTGCCGGGTTTGGGTCATTAACACGCCATAAAAGCCAATGGGCCATACGAACATATTAGCAAAACACATGCATGTCCATTTAACCACTTAATGGCTAATTTGAGTTATAAACTCTAATCTAAGAGATGGTGACGAGGCATTACCTGCTCAGTAAAGTTGCCTCTAACATAACTTGAATTGTATGAGACAATAATAGGCCTTGTTTGAGTTAAAGGGGCAGTGGGGAGTTAGAACCCCTCTCCCCGGTGCTGTCCCGTTAGTTTACCTTGTTGAAAGCGAAAAGCTCCTGCTTTATCTTCTCTCTCTGCGGGTCTGTGCCCTGTCGACGAAACCTAAACTTCATCATTTTGAGGCTTGGGCAGGGAAATGCAGCTGCGGGTGAAAGAAGGGACCACCCGGGGAAAATAGTCCCAGTGACTTCTCGGTGACGAAAAAGGCTGTGTCGCTCTGGAGGGCGATGCTAAGCTGCTAACAGACTACTAGCCCATGCAGCTGGGAGCGGGGCTGGGGAGCTGCTGGGGAGATATATTGATTGGTGGATCTTAGTATTATCCCTCCCTGCTGCTGCTGCTGCTGCTGCTGCTGCGCTGCTGCTGCTGCTGCTGGTCGGGGCTGCGGCTCGGCTCGGCTCGCCTCACCGCCCTCCTCTTTCCCCTCCTAAAGCTGCTTGGGTCGCAGTGGGTTTGACCACAGCCCCCCTTCCATTCGGTTCACACGAACCCCGTCATTGTTAACCAATGAGTGTGAAGAAATCTGCTCCCAATTATTCAGAAACACCCACACACACAGTGAGCAATTCGAGGGGTGCTCGTTTTGAAGCACGGGGTACGCCGAATGAATACACGTACCCTTTGAATATAGATAAACAAACGCGCGGCCATACACGGGTGTTCCGTTGCATGTAATGAAACGAATTTATTTCAATATAAACATTTTGTAGTAAAATACAGATATATACATTTAGGAGAAACAATAACAAGTAAACAAAGTTAATTTTACATTTTTTCTATATACAGCATTTTCCATGTTATAATTACAAAATACAATATTTACAACAACAGAATAAATGCATTTTAAGTTAACAAACCTATAGTGCAAAACATTTTAACTAGCTGTCGATTAGTGAATGCAACAATTCCTCTCCTTAGTACACATAAACTGGAGGCAAATTTTGTGAATGACAATATACTTTTAAAATAACGACATATTCGATTCTAGCTTAGAGGTAGATGTGTAAGTGTGCTACAGCAGGGTGATCTCACTTGGGGGCAGGGTGAGTCTCTTTTCTCTCACTGACAGCAGGTTTTCCATGTGCATTGCGATGATTCGACATAACTCCAAGCCCTAGATGAAAAAGGTAACAAATGTAGTTGAGCTGCATGAATAATAAACAGAACAATATGTCCACATTGAAACCATACCTGCTCTAGCTGCAGCTGTGTGATCCTCTGATTTAACAGGTCTCCAATCAGGATATCGACATACGGATAACTGGAGCCAGAAGTAGGTCTCTGAGTTCGAGTTGACTGGACTTCTTTCAGAGGGGTACGCACCATAGCCTCCTATTTTAGAAGGTGTTAAAATTTGATTTTTAAAATGTAATAAAAAATCAAAAGAAGAGGTGTAAAAAACACAAAAAAACTTGCATGCAAACAAGTATTAAGTATTTGTATCCAAACTAAGGATGCTATCAAGTTGTACATTATACAAATCATAATGTGGAGTTTGAGATGGTCATAATATGCCCAACAGGGGGTGCCATATCCTAGTCTAAAATCTATGTGAACTTCTATGTAACGTTGGATATTTGCTGCATATACTGATGCTGTTATACCCTGCTAAAAGTCTTCTTACATGAGTGTCTTTGTGGAGGAAGTGTAGTCCGTTCAGATTTACCGCCAGGATGCACGGGGCTTGGACAGAAGCAGAGCTGGAACTCTGAATGTAGAAAAACGAGGAGCCAAACATAGGAAAGGCACTGACCAGGCCTGGGGATTAAAAAAAATAATAATAAATCATGATATCATGTAGTTAATACATTTCACATCTGCTATCAGGATTGTAAATTTAGCTAATCTATGTTGTATGGAAGAAACAATGGGGTGGAAAAAGGTAGACCTGGAAGAAGGTGAGCATGTTTAGGATAAGAAATCAGTACATCAGATCACGTTGGGTGAAAAAAGGATTAGACAAAATGGGAATTATGTGTATTAATCTGTGTTATTTTACTCTCTGACTCAAAAGAAAAAAAGACATTTACCCAAAAATTGAGCTCTGGCTTGATGTGGGGTTAATGGCTGGACGTGCTGCATGTGTTGAGTTACCATGTTCAACCAAGGCTGTGAACCTTGCTTGGAGTAAAACTGAGGGGGGACAGACTCCTGCACTTCACGGCTGCACAAAAATAAAATTACAATTAAAAACACACAATAACAGGAATAAGTGTAGATACATTTTTTTGACTCTAGCAGTGGTTCTCAAACTGTCGTACAGGTACAGCTGGTGGTATGAGAGGTTCTCATGAGATATTGTGGAACATTCCAGGCAAAGCAATAACATCTGAAGGAAACAAGTATATGACACACTCTCCTCCAGAAAAGTTACATAGTGCACATTTAACGACAAATCCATATTTTTATTCACATTTGAGTTAGCCGTCACTTACAACCACTATAATTAAGTCCCATTTCTTATGCAGTTTAGCCCTAGTTTAGACCTAAAGATATTGTTTTGCTTCTAGCTTTGGATATGGTTGTACTTTTCTTGGGTGGTACTTGATGTGAAAAGTTTGAAAACCACTGGTCTAGGGTTTTACATGTCTATCATATGTGCTTACAGGGTTGGCAGGTAGATGGTATCTTTGGCACGATGCTGTAGGGCTGATAATCTTGCTATCTGCTGAAGATGTTGATCACTAACGTTACCTTGAGGGACCACACTTAACAAAGCTTTCAAGTAGTCTGGCAACACCTAAAACAGAAAAAAAGACAATGCAATAGAAAGTATTCCAATGTAAACATTTGTTGTATGTACCTGGTTGTAATGCATGGTGACATAAAGTTCATTGTCCAGCTTTAGTGGTAAACTCCATATGACTCTTCGGAACCACAGACTGTAGTTGGCATCCACTGTCTCAGCCTCTGTAGTAATGTCTAGGATGTATTCACGCTTGTTTAGGGGCCGCACATTCTGACCTGTAATGCGATGGAGTTCAATATTATACATGAATAAATCAATAATTAATTTATTTGTCTTTTATACCTTTGTGTGTGACTAAAAAGACAGCATATTCATCCAAGGCTTCCTCCCTGTGCAGCTCCATCTCAAAACAAAGCTCTTCAATGACATCCAAAGCAACCTAAAACAAGTTCAGTTACAAATAAATAACTAATTAATCAAAACTCATTTATAATTTACATTAGAGTATAGATTATTTATCATACAGAGCATGTCTTGATTTTTAGGTGTCTCTCAATCCCACCAGGCAGCAAGAAAAGCTGCCTCTTAGAGCTCCTCCCTGCCTGTAAACCCACAAAAATAACTTAAGAGGAAAAAAACAAAAAAACCAAAAAGGGAACATACCAGCATTGCTTTGATTTCCATGTTGTTTGGATATTGGATACGTCCACCATATTGAAAAGTCCTCCGCAGGTTCTGCTCACAGGCCTTTGCGATACCTATAACAAAGGCATAGTCAAAGTACTTCAAGAATCTGAATCTATTTCTATTTGTTTTGGTTGTACCTTGGTATTGAACACCAGGACCAGAACATGCATCCAGTAGAAACTTCATGAGGAAAGGCTTCATGACATCAGAGCAGCGATGAAAAGCTGTCAGGATGTACAGCAGCCTCCACCCCTTCTGACAACTTTCCCTAAACTCGCAAATACAAAGCAATTCTTCAGGATGCATATTTTTCTTGTGTCTTGAGGTCAGACTTGTAATGTGTTGTTTGTCTTACGGTTTGGAGCTGGTGTTGGCAGTGACTTGCTTCATCACTTGACAATAGGCTTCATCCTTTATCAGGCCATGGTCACCACTTAGCTGGTGACAAGGTATTGTATTTATTATTAATTAAAAGTAGAATTAAATTTATAATTACCAATTACCTTCAGAATAGTGGTGACCACCTCCTGTTCTGTCAGACCTTTTAGTGGATAATCTCCCATAAACTTCATTATGGCTGAAAATTAAACACTGTTAAAAATCCTATTCTGTTATCTCCATTGAATTTCTATTTTTAATATTCTTCACTCACCTAAAAAGATATCTGTGGCCACTCGATTCATTCCACTGTCTGAGAAATCGATCAGGGATTCATGTATTGGGGACTAATAAAATAGGGATGACATTAACACATATTGTAAGAGACATAAACAGTAAGTGTCTTGTTTACCTTTGAGAATTTCACCATATCTGCTGGGTCCCTAACCTCCTTCCCTTTCTTGGCTTTCTGATCACTGTGGGCAGTTTAGAAAAAAAAGTTTTGTTATGATTTAGTAAAATATATGTTGTTGAAGCATGTGCATTTTCTGACCTGTTCCTCTGCGCCTCTCTGAAGTACCTCTTGGCAAACTCAGACATGTTATACTGACTGCTGTGCACAGGCAGATCATCCAGGTCACTGCTTTCTACAAACATCTTGGCCTAAGTAGATGATGTTTATATTTATTAACATGTAATTTGATATGTAGAAAACCAACAAACATCATGAGTAATAAATGTTATGGACCTCAGTGCAGCAACCCGCCCCTGTCTGTCTCGAGGTTCCACTCTCTCTGGAGGGAGAACCAGAAAGTCTGGGGCAGCCACAGGACGCACATATTCACTCGGGAAGACTCCTGACTTCCCAAAGACAGCTCCAAATCTCCAGCCTGTAAGCAACCACAAAGTACTCAGTGAACAGACAGCAAAGAATTACTGGGTTAAAGGTCTAAATAACAACTGATTTATTTATGATTTATGCAAACATTTTGTACATATTTTCCAAAGGTCTCACAGCTACAATTAGTGGTGGTCCCCATATATCCACATCAAAGTTACAGTCACATTTTGGTTACATTTCCTATAATGGATATTTTTAGAGTAATGGAACTAATAGTATGCATTCTTATGCATTCTTACCCTTCTCATTTTTTAATTCAAAATGTCATAGGCAGGTTTAAATAAAAATTTTTTCGGGAAGTTAAAGAAGCAAAAATGCATTTAAACAACTTACTGAAAAGCATACAAAATGACAAAACCATTTACAAGGAGAGAAGGAAAGCACAGCACAGCAAAGCAGACACACTCCTAAATGCACACAAACCCACCAAACTCTGGAGTATCCCTTTTTAACTCCTCTAGAAGCATCACCTTTTTTCTTACTATGCAGCCGTAAGATTTGCCTGAAGAGACAGTGACAGAAGCAGAGCGTTAAGCAAAGAGAAGCATCAGGCAGTGCCCAATGAGAAAAGTGTGTCTCACCAGAGTCAAGGCCATTCATGTTCTGTAGTTTAATGATGTCTCCTTTATGGAAGCTGAGGAGGTTTCGGTCTTCAGTAATGTAGTTTCTTACAGCAACTACATACTCAGAGTCCTAAAAATAACATTTACAACATTTCAAAACTTACAAAAGCCAAAATAATTAAATGAAATAAATTATTATATGTGATACATTTCTAAAAAAGGACAGGGATAAAAGTGTACACACAGAATACCAACCATAAATTGAATGTTTGTAGACAACGCCTTTATCAACCTATTGTTTTGGTGGCTTTAAGATGCCACATTCCCACTCCACATTCATATATATATATATATATGTGTGTGTGTGTGTGTGTGTGTGTGTGTATATAAACAGACATTTAAACAGGTATCTGACCTTTTTCAGCTCTGTGAGGAAATAGTCAATCATATGTTTGACTTGTGGGGCTTTGGCAGAGAACAGGATCAGCTTCTCATTGGTCAAGTTGAACTCCAGCATGTTATTAGACGGAATGGATACAAACAGGATGTCCGAGTAACTACACAGGAAGTGAGGCACAAAAACAGGAAGTATGTGAGACAATGAGGTCTAAAGTCAAAACATTTGGTCACTTGACGGTCGATCACCTGTACGGTCGCAGTACTCTGAAGTAGTCTGGGGCATTAGAGCTGCTCCTCACCATTTTCAACAGTTTGATGCCTTTATGAGACACTGAGAGCACTTGTACTCCTGTCCCTACACTGCCCTGAAACATGCATACAAATTTAAGTTTGTAGCACATGGTTTGAGTCATGTAATGTTTAGCGAATGTGATGATAAACTCACAGAAGCTGGGAAAAGTCGGGAAAAATAGATCTCCCAAAAATCTTTTGCCATGGTAACCACCTTCTTCTTCACATTGTCGTCATACTTTTCCGAAGGCTGATCTATCTTGTATTCAGCTTTTGTGTGGGAAAAAGTTACAGTACTAATGGAGTGAGTGGATTTTTTTCTAAATTAAATTGAGGCAACAGTTTTTACCAAAAAGAGCTCTCATCTTCTGCCTCTCCTCTTGAGTGATGCGAATGCAGGCCTCTGACTGAGTATCATGCACAATCTACACATAGACAAATATGGAAGCAAAACCATCAATCATTAAATAACAAGGAAAAGAAGAAATAATTAATAGAATATCTACCTGTCTAAATAACAAGTCCAAAACCAGGGGGTTGTTGAATGTCTCTTTGGGGTAAAACACCTGCAGACAAAATTTAACAGCTTTGGTCACTTTGTCCAAGAACTTTAAACATATTAAATAAATCAAAAACTAGGTCTCGAACAGTACCTCTTTCCTCATGTAGAGTTTCCACGGCACATTGGTATATGTGTAATAGTCCTCACTGGTCCGACTGTGGAGTTGAGTCTGAATAGCCTCTTCTTCAATGGGCAGCTCTCTAGAGACTGGGTAAGTAGATGTACTATATTGCAGATTTTGCTAGTTTTGCTTTTGCCATATTAATAACATTAGCTCACCTGGAGGAGGGGCAGAGCTTACAGGTACAGTAGAGATGCCATTAGATTGTGCCTTGGCTGATTTTGTGGCTTTTAATCCATCTTCTTTTTGTTGAGTGGGTGATGGTTTTCTTGGAGTCTATAAGAAATACAATTAACCTTGCTCTGTTTGTGTGTGTGCGTGTGTGTGTGTACATGTGTGTATGTGTGTGTGCGTGTGCGTGTGTGTGTGTGTGTGTGTGTGGGATGATTGGAATATTGGAATATTTGTTCATAATATTTTGATGTCCAGTAGCATGATGTATTATATTTGTAGATGGATGTGCTGTGTTTTTTGAGATAAGGGTAAGCACAATAACGTTTCAGCCTATACCTGACCAAACTTCTTTATTTAATGTATGTAGACTTCAATAAGTTATACATTTACCAAACAATAAATGAATGAAAAAATTAAATATATACCGGTTGTGGTGGGTTTGCCATTTGGTCTTTGAGAATCTCCATTGCTTCATCGTGAGGGTCTGGCTTCTTTGCAAAAACCTTCCCATCACCTTTTCTAAAAAAAAAATAAATACATAAAAAAATAAAAATTAAAAGAAACATTAAGCTTTACAAAAAGCCTAGTGTATGTATAATCTATAATTGTATAGATCTTTTGCGTGGCACACCCAGCGGACGTGGTTGAGCCTGCAGGCTGATGCTGTTTGATGATGTCTTTGATGTCATGACTGGGCTCTGTGCGCTCAGTGTTATTAGGACTGGAGCGCACTACATCCTCAGGAGGCGGACCACGTGTTGGACCTGAACAAAGATTAATAGGTTTTTTGATACATTAAATCGACACAATAAAAAAGAAACAATTTTGAGTGAAACATACTTGTCCTCCTGGTAGGTGACCCTTCACTGTCTTTTGTCTGAAAACATGAAAGTGTGAAATGGTCATAGGCTGTCATGAGAACAGTACAGTGTAATATTGTTTAATAATGTTTACTGACAAAGCTGGCAGTGTAGGAGGGCTGTGGAGAGTAAGTGTGATGGTGAGTGGGAGGTGACTGAGGAGCTGGTGTAGATGGAGGAAAGGATGACAACATCTGCTGCTGAATCGCCATGGCCTGCATAGTCATTTGCTGAGCCTACAACAAAATCATAGGGAATAATTACAGCATGAATATTTTTAGAACAATTATGTAAATGCATTTAGTTAATCTTAATATTATAGCCAAGATAGTAGCATACCAGTATAATAGCTTGCTGGTTGATGATGGCTTGCTGCTGTTGTGTCAACACTGTTTGTTCTGATGCAAACAAAACACATTTATGACAAAATTATGTGACAAGAAGAAAAAAGAGTTTTCTATAAAATGTGATCTGAAAAGAGTTCAAAGGGCAATAAAAAATCATGTGAATGTCAGTGAATAAAATGTCAGTGTCAGTGAATGAAATAATATCCAAATATCTGCCTAATTTTCAGTCGTGTTTTTGGCCATCTGCATTACACTGAAAATTCATGTTTCCATTATAATTGCAATTTAACTCCAAGAAAATAGATTAAGCTAATTGAAACCCATTTGTTGTTATCTATATATGACATACAATGTAGAATATGGGCACAGTTATGTCTGAACAATGAGATGGTCGGATCCACTGCTCCAGGAGGAACCTGGTTTGGATGGCTGCTGAGGTGGGTTATGCACTTAATTATTAGGGTTAGGATTAAATGTTTAAGTGTATTCAATGACAGTGATCATTAATATTGGTTAACCCAGACATAGATGAAGCTAAGATGGGATCTCATTTTATAGTTAATCCAAAGACAACCATTATTTAAAGTTTCACAAACATGTTCTTGCACAGTATTTTAAACAAATCACACATACAAAACACTGTTCATCCAATAATCATTTTGTGTAGAGCATTTCACCACGCCTTCAGGCCAAACATGCAGGACAACCTGGGTTTTTGTACCTGGTACACCTGTCATCACAGGTAACCCAGGAACTACAGATGAGGAGGGAAGAGTGCCCATTCCTGACAGCCCAGGCACACTAGTAACATCAGTGTCCGGGACCTGAGCTGCCGCAGAGGGGGCTACACGGGTGGGTGATGAGGAGGGTGAGACATGGGAGGGAGGGGTGTCAGAAGTGAGAGTCCTCTGGCGGGCTGGCTGTGGTCGGTTGTACTGGTGGTACTTGGGCGGCTCTGGTTCCGGTGGCGGCTGCTGCTGCTGTTGGTGGTATTGTTCATGGTGGTGGTGGTGGGAGGGGATTGGCATGGTGGGAATGGGTGGCATCATTCCTCCTGCTACTGGGAGCACTGGCACAGCTTGAGGACCCACAGGTAACAACTCAGCATTAGTGGTCATTTAAGCTTGTTAAACTGTAAAACTTTTATTAGATTTTAATTGGTCTGGTCCCTGCCTTTTCAAGTTGACTATCATTAAGCATGAAACATGAAATTATTTCTTTCCCTTGTAGAAATTGTCTTGTATATGCCAAAAGGGCTATCTTAAATTATCTCTCTAATGCACATAACAGTTACAAAATGGACAAATTAGTTAGCCAGGCTTCAAACTACTGGATCACTTGCTTCAGAGAAGAGTCAGAGGAGAGAGAAGGAGACAGACAATGACAGATCCCTATGAGCCAAGGTTAAATAAGTCATCTGTGGTTACAGTGAATGACTGCCCATACATTATGGATGTGGCCAGACTGCTCATTACAGCCTCTAAGCGACAGATTAAGTTTGGCCAGCTGTATAACTGGCCCTTTACACTTTACACTGCTCTACCCGTTGAGTATCATGAGTAATAAAACACATTACATGGATTAGTTTGAACAATGAATAACTTGGTGAAATGAATGACAAATTCATTGTAAACTTGTGGTTTTACAATACATTAAGCAAGCTAAATATTTTAGTGCAGAAAAACAATCCTACGCGTTTACCTCCGGGGTGTATTCCTGGTGGGTACGGCCGAGTAGGTGCTCTGTTTCCTCTCTCCTCCTCTGTGATGCCAATGCCGCCTCCTCCTTTCATTCTGGCTGACAAAGATCTTTCCATCTCCTGAAGTGCACACATATAATTCATTACATAATACAGAATGACTGGGAGGAATTGGGCTGTACTATTCTCTTAAAATGTATTTTATATTTTATTTTTGTTTTAATTGTTGGTTTTGTAATTTCAATGTGTCTTTCTTTCTTGTCCTGTAAAGCACTTAGCACTTGAATTAGTTTGCGTACAAATTGTGCTTTACAAATAAACTTGCCTTACATACACTTCAATTCAAATTAACTGTCTGTTTTTTTTGTTTTTAAGAGCAAGATGTATTGGTTAAGATTATCTCTTTTCACATTAAACAACATATTTTACATTACTAACTCAACTATTATTTCATTTTTAGAGCAAAGACATTTGTTCCATTCATGAAAATTTAATCCAAATTGAACAAATTGAATCCAATTATTACTTTGGGTATTTTGGCACCCGACTGTCAAATCGGTCTTGTCAAAACATAACCTCCTTGGTAATTAGATGACAAATAGATCACACCAAAACAGAATAACTCAGTTACTTACAAAAAATATGTCTACATTTGATGTCATTTCATATCAAAGGTTCTCAAAAATATGTCCATAAAAAGCCACTGCTTGTTCCTTGTGTCCTTCATGTTTCTTCAGTTTAAAACACTTCCTCATGTACTCTGCCTGCTGTACAAGTCAGATACGGTATGAGGCTTGGTAACCCAATCATCCTTCTAACCGGGTGATAAAGTCTGCTCCATTCATACGCCAACACAGGAAAGGTCACATGGCCAACCCATCTATCATCTCTTTACTCCATTGACATACAGGGAGCTTAACTGGAGTGGAAATACACATCATCTAAACACCTGCCAGTAGGCCAATACAGCTAAGCAAATATGGCACAGTATTAAAAACATTATGAAAATATGTTTGTTTGACATAAATAAAAATTATGTTCAGGTGCAAAAGGGAATGTGTAAATAAAATTGATAGGGAAAGTAATAATATAAATGTAGGCCTTAAATAGGTGGCACAATAGTTAGAATATTGCTCTATTAACATATCGCTCAAATTATCATTTGAACATTAAGTTTGTGTTTACAGCTTATTATGCTCCAAAACTTGATGAGGCTCTCTACGCTGCAAATATTAAAAATACAATTTTAATAAAATTTGAAAAGTGTGCTTCTTAAAAGTGAGATATGGTTTGTGGCAGCAAAGAATTTACCAATTTTTGGAATTCAAAGGAGAAAAAATATGAACAGTGCACAGTAGGTGTACTTACTGTGCTACTATCAGACAGAACAGGGTCAAACAGAGAGTCCAAATAGCGGTCCATGCCTTTTTGAGTTTGACCATCACTGAAGCCATCAGATTCTGTCAACAAAAACACACACACACACACACATATATATATATAAAAACACACTAGCTATTTTATATAGTTTAAGTTAGAAAATAATGTTTGTATATGACACAATGTTTTTGTAATGTATGCACCATGACTATAGTAACCATCAGATTCAGGCAGGCTACGTGCAGGTCTGCTCCCACCTGGGGCAGAGAAAGGAGAAATTTCCTCATCTGACTCAAAGCCACTGCCAACCATAGCACTGAAAGGTAAACATATATATTAGTTTTAAACATGTACAAACATTTCTTAGAAGATACATTTTGTATAGTGTGTGCTTACAGGCCAGCATTAGCTCTGACTTTTGCTGGGTCATCTGTGCTGATTATGAAGTAACTCTTTTGCTTGGGAAAGTGGGAGGGAAGCTCCAGGTCTGCAATAAGGTCCATCACATAATCGTGTCCGGCCAACTCCACCCACTGGCCATGTTCTTTCATTAAGACCGAGCTCCCCTTCCACCAGTCAGACACACCCCTACAGGCGCATGCCATTCAATATCATGTACAAATAATTAGTAACTGTATGTAGCCGAATTTTTTTTCAAAATTGTTTTGGCACCTGTGTCTCAAAATGTCTCCCGCCAAGTCCTCCCCACTGGTCCATGAGTGTACTGGACATAAGAATGACCCACCTGAAAAAAATGTAAAGAAAGAAGAAATATATGTAATTAAAATATTTGTGTATAGTTTCCAAATTTTAAATGTTTTGACTTGTGGAGTTTACAGGCAGAGAGCAATGAGCCGGCATCACCTGATCCTGACAGGCAATAAATAATCAATGTCTTTGTGGAGTAACTGATACCCACAATAAGTGCCTGTGGCAAACTGAGTACTAGAGTTGGAAAAGACTGTTTACTAAATATGATATGACAAATGCATTTAACAAGACACCTGCATTCTTCTTGTATAGTAATTGAGACTCACAACACCTTTTAAAAGAACATAAATTATAACGCAGTTTCCATGCTGGTCTCGTGGCTCACCATCAAAGCAGTGCACGTGCAGCGCCATGTTGGCCTTCTTTCTGTTGGCTGTCCACTCCAGCAGGGACAGAGGGTAAGTGCGAGCGGTCTCTGTGCCATCTCCAGAGCTGAACTGAGTCTTCTGACCACCCTGGATCAGCCTGTGCTGTAGCATGGCCTGGTAACCGACAGGGGCGTGATCAGACACAAACCTGCAGTGAAAAAGATCTATTAGTTACAATCCATAAAAGGACTATTTTCTTTAAAAAAACATGAAATGTCCTACTTAAGCAGATATTTGTCCATCTTGGCAGAAGGAGTGAAGCTGCACACACATCCCAGCAGGAGCAACCAGCCTCTCTCAGCATTGTCAGGGTTGATGTTTCTCCAAACCTGATTGACCACTTGAGCAAAGATCTCATCACGAACACCGGGCGAGACAATACCTCTCTGGATGATGTAATTCCCAAACATATTCTCCTGGGCTCCATTCAAATGAGGGTCCCCCATGAACCGTAATACCTGTATGTGCAAATGCAAGGATAAGAAATAATAAACCAAAAAAGTATGACAAAAAGAGGAAAGCATTTAAATGCTGTAATGAAGACAAACAAATTACCATAATGAAGAGCTGGAAAGCTTCTTCTTTAAGGTCCTCTTCAATTCGGGTTAAAGGAGTCTCTAATGGGGCCATCAACATTCCAAACTTTGGTTGCTACAAAGAGAAACACAAAATGAAATATAGGTTGTGATAGAAAGTGTCTAACACTTGGTTTAGAACTGTCACACAGTATTTAAAACAAAAGTCACCTTGAAGTGAAGCTGAACATAGCGATAGAAAGTGAAATTATTGATGTCCAAAGGCAGAGTGAGTTGAGTTTGTTCCTGAATATGAGGAGCCTGAAGCAGAGCCAGACAATCTGAGTGCAGCTCCCTTCTGGCTGGAGACAAAATAGAAATAAAATGGTACATGATGTTAAAAACCATTACATTTTTACAACAGAGCAGGACAGTAACATGTCCTGGTCTATTAAATATATTCAAGAGCTATATAAGTCTAATTTGTCATTATAAGAGCTTTTACAAGGAGACATATGCATCTACATTAACCTCCTGCTGTCTGCAGTAAAGCGCCCAGCTCTGCAGGGATCACCAGGTGTGTGACGTTAACCACTTCCCGTTTGGTCAGCTCCTAAAGGAACCAAAAATATTACTGAAAAAACAAAACTCTTCTCACTGTTTTGTGATCTTTTTTTTTTACCAATTCTCTTTTCCGTCTTTCCTCTTCTGCCCTTCTTTTTGCCTCAAACTTTCTCTGCAAATAAATAAAATAAAATCATACGCATTGAAAATATGTCTTTACTTTGTGAATTATCATAAGAAAAGATATTTTTTCATGTACCTTGATGTACTGTTTGCGATTCACATACATATGAATTAGGGATCGGAAACGAACCAGGCTTTCTCTCATTTTCATATAGCGCTTCCTGGAAAACCAATCATGATTTACATTAATTTTAAAAGGTCATTATCTAAATTTTAAACTAAGTATGAAAATGTACACAGAAACATATTACTTTATAGTGGATTTTATACAGAAGCTGAATAAGAGAAAATAAAGGAGTAATAAGCAGTGATATACCTGGCGAGATAGCCTCTGCAGCGGGCCTGGAGCCGGATCATTTTGTTGCGGAACTCTTTGTAGCGTTTTCGGACAAAGAACATGCGAGTGTAGCGCTGCAGAGTGAGAGCAGCGAGGTGACGGGAGCGCTCTCGCTTACACTCCAACAACTGATAAATGTCTTCTTTCAGGAAGATCTAGAGTTTAGAGGCATAAGTCCAGCCAATATAATATATAAATAAATCCTCACCAACATGTATTTCTTCTTGTTTTTAATAGATAAAGACTTGCCTTTGTGACCCCCACATGGTATAAGCCTGGTCGGAGTGGACACAGTTTGCTCAACATTAGCACACAGTTCTCTCCACTGGCTGCAGGAATCTGATGCACCCCCACTAGAGACTTGTATCTTCACAACAAATGTAGAGTTAGACAAAAGAGGGTTATGAATAACACATTTATATATATGTAATACCTAAAGAGAAAAACATCAAATTGCATTCTGATAGGATATCCCTCTCTGCGGATCCTAATTGTCTCTAGGATACCAGAATGTCGAAGCTGGTGACTGACTAGGTCGTCCTCAAACACACTTGGTTCCTAGGAAAAAATACTGATGAGATAACAAACAAAACAAGCTAATTAAATATATTGATCAATAAACTACCTTCAGATTATTTGGCTTGATACAGCGCACAAAAAAGGGATTGCACCTGAACAATAAAAAGGACAACAACAAATAAGAAACATACACTCCAAACAAACATTGAAAATAGATACCCATAAGATGTTTCATTACCTCTCCATCTTCTCCACCAGCTCCAGGAGGGACTGCTGAAACTTGCTGCTGACTGTAGAAGCTTGGTATTTTCGAGTGACTGTGCTGCTCTTCCTCTTGTGACCCTTTTGTTGGCCTAGGAGCTCCAGGTGTGCCACAAAGATGTTAGACACCATCTACACACATGTGTCACACATTTAGATAAATAATTTGCATTATGCACTGTTTAGATGTTAACCTTAGATTTACCGGTACCTTATTCTTGCTTTGAATAAACAGATCAAGAACATCTTGCCGGACCTGGTCATAGTTCTTATCAAGAAACTTATGAACCTGTATCAGTAACAGAGAAAATTACAAAAAAATATGCTTAATATTTAATACTGTCCTCAAAACGATCATGCAGACGAATGAATATGATGTGAATATATACCTGATAAGTGACCCGGCCAGCATAATGCTTGATACCAAACTCAGGAGTAGGCATTTTTGGCTTAATGTACAGTGGGTTGTGGACATGGTGATAATGACATTTTTGTAGAAAGGTGTGGTCTGTTGCCTGACAAGCAATTTAAATTGAATATTATTAGCATGATATAAAAATTTTTTTTTCAAGTTTATTGTTTTTTCCTCTGTACCTGAGGAAAACAGCTTTGATCATCTAAAATTCTCAATATCCCATGAGGCTTTGCAGCAACAAGATCAATGCAGGGTTGGTTGTCACTAAATGGGATGTCTTGCCAAGGGACTTGTTCCCTGCTATATTCTTCCTGAATATAAAAACAAAAACTTATCAAAAGCTCAAATTCATAAAACTTTAAAATTAATGAAAAAACATCAGATGGGCATCCAATAACTTTACACTGTATTGTTATATTACCTGTTCTTCTCTGAAAATTATCCGATTGAAAAAAAATTGCAGGTACTCATTTGCATAATTGATACATAGTTGCTCAAAGCTGTTGAAGGCCAAGTCCTGTTTTCAATATTTAAGAGAAAATAAACACAAAATAAATATTAGTTATTAACATGTTATAACTGTTTAAACTACGTCATACATACCTCAAAGCCATAAATGTCCAGGATAGAGATGGACAGTGTGTGTTGATGGGGATACACCTGAGAGTTAATCTTCTCCGTTATCCAGTGGAAGAGCAGTGAGTACAGGATCTTGGCAACTGCATCTCTGAAACCGAAGAAACACGCTAAAGCTCAAAAGGCTGATAACACCACTTCAGGCTATCCACATCTGCTCTTTCTTACCTGGCATCAATAGCACTCTCTACAGTAAGTGGTGTGAAAATCCTATCCCTCATTGTATCCTGTGGAAAAAAATGTGCAAAAAATACATTAATAATATGATTTAAACAATCTAACATCATGAGTAGTATTAGTGACTGCACAGAGAGTTGAGAGAACAAAAACTGTAAACGGACCGTTACTTTGTATGTGATGGCTTTCTGCAGCCCTTCAGGAGAGATCTGTAGAAGCTCCGACACCACTCTGATCTCTTGGGCACTGATCACTGTCGCCACCTCCTGGCCATCAGCCTACAATGCACAAGAAAACAGACATGTCATTTAAACACAAGATACAACATCATATAGTATGACAAACCAAATACATACCTCATGTCTTTGAAAGAAGATATTTCCCAGGTGCAGAATAGAGGCAAGAACTCTGAAGATAGAAGACTGGTCCTCAGGAGCAAAGTGAAGGATTTCCATGGCAGCAACAAGTCGGCGGTAATCCTCTGCATCATTTTTTCCTGTAATCCCACAATCCCCTCCCTTTACGAGAGGCAACACTAGAGATTTCAGACAGTTGTTCATAAACTTTCTAAAGTGCAGATTTGTGTAGGTGTACCTGATTGAGGTAATAGTACGTCTCGGCACCCTGTAGGTAAAAGGCTCGCTTTTGCTGTGACGGAAGACCTGCCAACATCTCGTAAAAGATATGATAGTTCCTCTCATCTTTGGCCTTGAAGTACAAGTACATCACTTTCACATGAATAAATGACAGATAGCATAAAGTTACATAGTTAAGCTTCAGACAAAGTATGTTACCTGAAAGACAATACGAGACTTCTCCAGCAGATACTGAGAGGTTATGGCACCACTGATCACTCCGCTAAAATTATAATTAATAGGCTATATTAATATATAAAATATAGAATTCTAAAATCTAAAATTAAAAGAATATATTTTATTACACTTACTTTTCTAAAAATACTTCAATGTATTTTCCAAAACGACTTGAATTATCATTTCGCACAGTTTTGGCATTTCCAAAAGATTCCATCAGAGGAGCTGCCTCAAGTATCTTTAAGGGGGGGAAAAAAAACACAGAATCATTAAAGATTTACTGCCACATGCTACTTAAAGACAACCACCCAAAAAAAGTCATTTTAAAAAGTGGCTAATGATTTATATTTCATTTTCAAAGCAAATCAAAAATAACAACAACAAAAACATTACAAACAAAGCAATCAGCCACTATACACAGATACTCCTCTACCAGTTACAAGTTGAGAAGCACAAGTCATGCAATGGGGCCACACTACCTCAATCTTTGATGAGTCAGGTGAAAAACAAAATTAGTTGAAAATCAGATCCAGGTTTTAATGTTTATAGGTTAAGAAATGCATAAGATTATAATAATGCAAGTCCACATGTACATACCTGTTGTGCAACATTGCTTGTGTGCTGAATTGCTGCTAGGTAACGAAGGACTAGTTTTGTCGCCTCAGTTTTACCAGAGCCACTCTCTCCACTAAACAAAAGATAAAAAAAAACAAAAAAAAAACAATATGATACCACCTTAGGGATAGTAAATAAGTTACTCATTAAAGCATTGAGTTTATTATTAACTCTTATTATTTAGAGTTCATTACTCTAGATAATGTGGCCATTTGTCTAAATATTAGACTGAAGTGATTTCCATTTTTGCATTGAACAACTTGAAAGACCCACTTGTTATATGCTGCAGCTTAACACTAAATACCATCATTATGCAAGCATGGCCAAGGATGGGGGTGGGGCTGGACTGGTGTTTAAGGACATTGGCACCTTGGCCACATTACAGTATTGAGTTTCAACTCACGGGCTGCGAAGCTAAAAAACTGGGCCATTATTGGTCACTGTACACCAGACCTCAGTTACCCCTTAACATGCGCTCACGATCACATGTACACGTAGCAGGCGTGCACACAGTACACACATGGTAGAAAGATGATCTGCTACTGGCCTAGACTGTGCTGGGCTTTCCTTACAGGGCCTTCCACACTGAGCCACAAGGAGCCTCGCTGTGCATGTGAGGCGTTTGTGGCCTAATTGGAACAGCACATGTTTGTGTACAGGTACACATGACTGTACTCCACTGTATATGATTACATCTAAGTGCAGCTCCAGCAGATTTGCTTACTGTTTCTATATGCATGTATGCTTTACTCATTCAAGAGATCAGTTTTTGACAGAAGCCTGGTAGACAGAGCACGGCAGGAGTGAGAGATGACTCTGTATTAAGTTTGCTGGCAAGTAAACCACAGACAGAAACTCATGAATTTGCAAAGACAAAGTCAACTGGAGATGGAAAATGTCCTAAGTTCCATTCACATGTCTAAACAAGGTTAACCCCATGATGTACCGTGTACTGGCTGCAACATCACTGTTGCCACAAGCTCTTACATTTGATCTATATGGGCTATGTGTAATAATGTACTGTAATGTAATCCTTTAAATAGTGCCAGTACAAAATGTAAATGCTTTTCTAATTATGTTACATAATATGAACCTTTCATGAGCCTCAGTACATTTGTCAGATGAAGTACAAAAATCGGAGTGAAAAGAATACCTGATTATTATGACCTGGTTGTGATTGGCATCCATCAGTTTGGAATAAGCAGCATTTGCTATGGCAAACAAATGCCTGGAAACAAAAAATAGAATAGGAGAAAAAATTGTTTCCAATTTTTACATAAAACGTAAGATGGAAACCATTTTTGATGTGTACTATGAATCTAGAACCTATAATTACAATATGATTAAAAGTCAAACTTACGGAGGGTTCTCCCCAAGAGCATGGCCCTTGTAAAGTAGCACCATGTCTGTCCCATAGATGTTGTACATCTTGTAGGGGTTCACTGACACCAATATACTCCCAATATATGTCTGGCACAGAAAACAGATCATTAGACAATGTCTTTAAAGGACTGCAGTATGTAGTGTTACATACATAAATGAGCTCCCTCTGAAATCTTGTCTTTATATTCAGTAGAACAGCGTCTTCATGCATCTCCCTGTATAAGACATCAAAACATAATCAACACATAATAGGCCAATGTGGTTTAAGATATTTCTATTCTATTTAAGTTTTTCAAACAGCCAGCTATGTGATACAGAAATATGCAAGTTTTTAAGTATGAGAGAAAGAACCCAGGTCAACTTACTCCAGTTGTGTCATATCCTCCACACCATCTTCTTGTCTTTTTTGCCGCTGAGTCACAGATGACAAGCTTCGGATAGAGTACATCTACAAAACACACACCTAGTTAATAATTCAATTTCATCAGTTACAATTTCAACAGTTCACTTGGTGCATTTGTGTTTTTATTTCTCTGAGTTCACCAAAAATATACTTTCCAGGAATGCAGATTTGCTGATTGTAACATTACCAATATTACAGAGATTTGAATGTGTGTTTGAAACAAAGTAATTGCAATATTGAATATTGATATTTATATTCTAAATTTAAACACTTGTTTGAATACATTTATGAACTTATTTAACTTTATTTTACCTTATCGTACCAGTTCCCCTCCGGTTCTCCCTCCCTGCTCAGATTCCACTGTCCTTGATCCTGCCCCATTTGTCTTTGTTCTCGGAGGTTGTGTGGGATCAGGAGCTCCCCATCTCCATACATTGCCCACTCATCTTGCATTTCCATCCCCTCCATTCCTGGACCATAAGCCCAGTGCGGTCCAGGCCCTGCTCCTTGGACTTGTGGGGACACTATGGCATATGAAGGCAGGCGGTATGAGGCTCCGCGTAAATTAGTGTTTAGTAGGGCACCAGAGAGGTTAAGGCTGCGGGGTTCTGGGGTTCTTGGAGCACCAAGCCTGTTCATTATATTGCCCTCAGGAAGACGATATTTAGCTTGGAGAAGGTTTGGGTTTTTAGACAAAGTATTTGACAGGTCGAAGGAACGGGAGTCTGAAGCTTGCTGCTTTGGATTCATTAGGGAACCATCAGGCAGGCGATACGTGGCCGACCGAAGGTTCTGATTGCGTAGGGCATTGGAAAGATCAAGGGAACGTGACCCAGATGTGTCACCAGAACCAGGCTGCCTTAGGAAAGAGGTGTCTGGAAGTTTGTAGGATGCACCACGGAGCCCTGTGTTTAGTAAGGCACCAGAGAGCATTGGCCCTGAGGGAGGAGGGGAAGAAGGTTGGTTTCGTGAAAACATTGACGATGCACCAGGAAGCTGAAACTTTGCCATCCGCCTATTAGCATTCATTAAGGCACCAGATAACCCAGGGGAGGACACAGCACTTTGAGGAGTTGGTTCCTCCCTCCCTGGACGAGATAGAATGGAACCGTCGGGTAATCGGTAAGAGGCCATTCGTAAGTTAGAACTGAGGATAGAAGAGGAGAGCATGGGAGAAGAGGGAGTGACAGGCTCGGACACAGGCTCCTCTCTTGAGACTAAAGTTCCATCTGGTAGACGATAGGTGGCTTTGCGAACATTGGGATTTAGCAGTGCAGAGGAAAGCATTGGTGACATAGGGGAAGGAGTTGGTGCAGGCTCTGTTCTGGTAACCAGTGATCCATCTGGCAAACGATATGTAGCCTGACGCAAACTGGGGTTAAGCAAGGCAGATGAGAGCATAGAAGAGGAGAGGGGGGAAGGAGCTGAAGTAGGTGCAGCAGCAGTTGCAACAGTGCTCTGGGGCATCCTCAAAGTGCCACTTGGAAACCGGAACATTGATCCCTGGATCTGGGAAGTTCGTAATCCACCAGAGAAAATAGGAGTAGTGCTAACACTGGCTTCTGGCTGATGAGTTGAAGGAGGAGCAGAAGAGGCAACAGACATTGGGGAAAGGTGACGCTGAAGAGGTGAAACAAAGGAAGCATTACGTAGCTGGGATGTAAGCATAGTTGAAGACAGTTGTGGTGAGGATTGAAGAAGGGAGGCAGGGACCGTTGCTACCTGTGGGGTGTAAGAACATTTGTAAAGAGGTTAGCATTGCGCAGTAAAGGAGAAGCACTGAGAACAGATGAATTCTGCATTGACACATTGGACAGACCAAGAGAGTCATTGGGGTTCACCTCTTGGCTCACCTGTTCGTTGGATATAATTTGCTGCCCCTCAGGCAGTGGTGAGGTGCTTCGTTGTAGAGTAGAGGATGTATTGTTGTTCTGCAAGTAAGGATTCTGAAGAGCACCTCCCAGAAGAGACGATGCAGATGCAAGGGGTGAGGAAGCTCTAGAAAGAGGAGATGGAAGTAAAGGAGTGGACATTACTTGCGGGTTTGGTAAGGGATTTGCCAGCATCGGTGATTGTCCTTGTTCCATCATAGTTAGACCATGCTGGGATATGCTTTGTAATGGTGCTTGGGGTGCCATGGGTAGAATAGGCTGGGGCATTTGAAGAGGTTGTGCAAACATTTGTGAATTCATGCTTCTAAGGGGCAGTGGAGATGGAGGATGAGAAAACTGGTGCATGGGAGAAGCTGTACGTGTGGGAAGAGGAGATGTGGGATGGCTCTGGAACCTGCGCACTGATGGTTGTGGAGATATAGGGCCATTGTGTTTTAAAGAGGGCTGTGGTGAAATGGGAGGTATGGCAGGAGGGACTCTAAATGACTGCCTAGATTGAAGAGAGGATTGGTTTCTGGCCATACGCACCAGTGGTTGTCCCCTTCCCACAGGTCTGTGAAAGACTCCTTGAGAACTACCAATCTGATGTGGTCCTACTAACCCTGTAGGTCGCGAGCCTGACCTCGCTAGCATGGGCGGTCCACCTCCCATCTGAGCTGTTGGTGAAGTGGGACCACTATGAATGGATGACCTAAAAGGAGCTACATGCGTGACAGGGGGTCCATGTCTACTCCGTCGGTTTGGATAGGGATTAGCGGGAGAGGGCTTGACTGCTCCCATTGGCACCTGTGTTCGACTTGGTCCACCTCGGAGTCTGCGAGTGGAAGCCCTGGTGGGGAGTGGACGTCTGGTAATCTGTGATGGGGAACTGGAGGGCGGGCGATGAGGCGAGGCTGGTCGGAAAGCTCGGGGTGGGGATTGAGGTCTGTCAGAAAAAGGGGGGCTTCGCCTTGGAAGTGTAGGAGAAGAGGAACGCTTCTGTCTGGATGTTTGGTTTCTTCCTTTAGGCCTTATAGATGGAAGGGGCACCGCATCTGGAGGGGGCTGCTGTCTAAAAGAAAGTCTTGGAGAAGGAGGCCGACCTGCTCTTTTCCTGATTGATGCTCGGGGAGAGGATAAGGGGCTTGCAAGTGGTGATTGAGCCCTCTGTACTGGAGCTCTTTGCAGACCGGTGCCTCTTCTTCCTCGTGCCAAAGATGGCTGTGTCCTTCCTGATATTCCCCTTCGTTGTTGGGGGGGAGAAGGTGGCGGACTCGGGGACCTTCGCCGGTCTCTTGGGGACATTGGTGGACCCCCAACAACTGAGGCACGGGTTGCAGGGTCTCTTCTATGCAATCGAGGAGAAAAACGAGGTTCAGGTTCCATGTCTGCTTGAAAATCCATATGACGGTGCGAAAGGCGTGGGGAAGCACGAGGGGAAGCTGGGGCTAATGTTCGTACAGATTTATTTCTCCGTGAAAATTGTGGTGAGGGAAGAGGACTGCGTCTCACTGGCCTTGGTGAAGTCACTGGTGAATGAATGGGAGACCGCATTAGTGGGGGCATTGCAGGAGGGGCAACAGGTGCCATTTGGTACATTTGTGGATCTTGAGGAAGAAACGGTGGCTGGTACGCAGGTGAAACCATATGTGGTGACATAGGAGTTGGGGGGAACTGACTGCCAGTCAGTGGAAGGTGAGCAGTTTGAGGAGGAAGAAACTGATTTTGCTGAAACATAGGAGAGGGCGGTAGAAGTGGCTGCTCATACTGCATATCTGGCATCATATCGTGGTTGTTCAGTGCAATTGCTGGAGAGGTAGGAAGAAACAATGCTGAAGAGGGTGACATGTGAGGTGGAGGAGGTAAAGTTTGCACATCAAGTCTCTCTTGTCCAAACATTCTCACTTGGGGCCTGGGGACTTTAAATTGTTCTGTTGTAAAGGGCTGGGGCACAGCATATGACAACTGTTCCTGTCCATAAAACGGTTCCATTTCAGCGTGATCAACATACAAAGATGGCTGGTATGAATTGTACATAGCAGATTGGTCGACATATCCCATCATTGGATCAGCATATTGGCCCATAAATTCACCATAACCTCCATTCATCATGTCATAAGGGTCTGACATTGCATAGGTATAACCCATATTTGGATCAAAATAATCCTCATATTGGTCATATTGTTCATAAGGATTATAAAGACCATTGGCATAATTATAACTATATGGATCTGGCTCCATTGGATAGAGCATTTCATTATCACCATAGTAATAATCCATTTCATCTTCATAATAGTCTTCATATTCATCATCATAATATCCATCAAATTCATTGAAGTAATCGTCGTAGTACTCATCCTCATAATAAAAGTTTCCCTCATCGTCATAGTAACCATACTCATCCTCCCACTCCTCATCATCATAATAATAATCCATGTCCTCTCCATAAGGGTCATATGGGTCGTAAGGGTCATAGGGGTCATAGGTCATAGGGCGTCTGTGTAAGCCTCTAGGTCTCCAACCATCGTAGTAATCTTCTTCATTCTCATATTCATCCGCATCGAAGTCATAACTTTGATTGTGATAGTACGATGGCCTTCCCTTATCATCCCTGCGAATAAATGACAAGCGCTTTTGGCCCCGTTTTACTCCTGTTAGTCTGCCATGCCCTTTCACTGTCAAGAATCTCCCTGTCAACCAGTTAGTGGCTGCAGCTATCTTCCCCAGTAGTTTGCTTTTAGTCTTAAACTCTTCTTCTTGCCTCTGCTTTCCAAACAAACCCTTGAATTTTCCTCCCATTCCCTTGGCTTCAGCTGCCATTTTCCCACCTTTCCCAGCTAAACCCGAAAGATTGAGTGTCTTTTTCTCTGTGTCTTTAGTTGTATCTTTTTTACCAAACAAACTAAATCCAGAAAGGCCAGGTTTTTTGTCCCCAGGTTTACCCCCGAGCCCAGCAAAAAGTTTGCTAGTACCGAGGGTTGGTTTGTTCCCTGCAGCTGGCTTTTTCTTCTTGGAGAGTCGCAGGAATAGACGGGAAGTGCTTTTAAGGTTTCTTTTAGGCTTTGCTTTTTCTGGTGGTTTAGCAGGCTTCGCCATGGTAAAAGGGGATGCCTTTCCTGCGATGCTGGTGAGAGCTTTGGACGCCCCTTTAAGTTGAACTGCTGATGGCTGTGGTTTTGCTGGTGTCATGGGCTTTTTTTGTCCTTGAACAGCAAACCCCATCATTGCCTTTGAAGCCCCTTTAATATTTACATCAGTCATCTTTTTCAAGTTGACTGCACCCATCCCTTTCTTCATCTGTGCCTTCCTCGGATCTTCTTCTTCCTCATCATCGTCAGATGCAGCTGCTTTGGATGAAGGCTTAAGATTCTTCACAGCCATGGCCTTAGATGCCCCTTTCAGCGCAGCTTTTCCTTTGCCTTTATCAACCTTCTTGGGTGCCACTTCTTCTTCGCTCTCATCTTCACTTTTGACATCTTCCTCACTGCCCTCCGACTCACTGACAGGTTTTTTACTCTTTCCTTTAGTTTTGGGGTCTTCTGCCTTCTTCCCCCCTTTTTTGTCTTCTTTGCCTCCCTTTTTATCATCCTTTGCCGCCTTCTTTGGCTCCTCCGATTTGCTTTTCTTGGGAGCAGATTTTGAGTCACCCTTTTTGGGAGCCATAATGTTCTCTTTTAGTCAGATCATCTCCAATGATAAAAAATCCACATCGTTCTAACTTGTAGGAGGCCACAAACTATAGTCTTTTAAAACATAATCCAGCAACAGGTTCTGCCATTGGTAGTAACTCACATTACAGTATGAAAAAAACAACACTTAAAAAAAGTTTGTTCATTAATGTTGAAAAGTATACCACTTTCAGTTCTAACCTTACTTTCATCCAGTGAATTCCTGAAACAGCTTTACAAAAGAAGAACACAAACGTTTCAGCCTTGGCTTCAGTGCATTGTGCGGAGAGTCAAAAGTAAATCCCAGGAGTCACAGAAACAATAAATGCCGGTGCTACCCCTGTGACACAGTGTCTTTAGTCCTTTGAGTGTCTTGCATTGTCAGCTCGTCTTGGGAGTCCGAAACAGAATCCTCATCTTGGCCGCTGCACAAACTTTGGCAGGAGGTCCCCCTGTGAGGACAGCTGAAGTTTGCCTGTGTGAGCCTTGGCCTTCAGGGGAGTCCTCCTCTTTGTCTGAGCCCAGAGGCATGTGTGTGGTTCCCATTTGTGCTGGTATCCTCCCCTCGCACACGTCAGTTTGCCTTTATGACCTGCTGCAACCTCCTGCATCTCTCTAGTTACTACGACATCAGCCCTCAGCATCTGAGCTTCAGCTCCTGTCAAATACACTGCCTGTGAACGTTTGCTAGTATTATGTATAGTGTTTATACGCAGGAGTCAGATTTTAGGTACGCCTGGTTAGAGTTGCAAAGGGCACATAAATGTACCAGCTTAACTGGCACAGGGTAACCCTACCTGCAGGCTCATTCCCAAATCAATAATGCAAAATAGTTGAGCTGTCGCTAAACTGTGTCTGAGAGGCAAAGCCAAAACCACACATGATGCAAATAGGTCAAAATTATGCACACACCAGAAACGATGCCTGAGTTAAACTATCATAAGAAGTGGCACAAGGCATGCACTGCATATTTTTACTAGAACCAATATTTTTTTCTATAAGCAGTCTGGGTATGCATGATAAATAAGAGCAACTGCTCTCGAAGAACCATTTAGGCATTCTAATTGGACATAAATAGTGGAAAAGAGGAACCGTTAGACAATTAGAGAGTCACATTAGGCAAAGACACTGGCTGTAACTCAGGGTAAACAAACAGGTGTTATAGATTCATTGATAACTGTCTAATGCTGGTACTGGACTTAATGCATTGATGCTCAGCTGATATTCCACTAGGTCATCTCAATGGCAGATATGAATGTTTAATGTCTGTCCTCTGTTCCGCCTACGCAGCATAGATAAAACATTCATCGCTTGGTGATCTAAATATATCGCAGAGGGACATCTTTGCGCTCAACTGTGCCTCTGCCAATTTATAATACATTGAGACTGGTGTCAGGGGTGAAAAAGATCAACTCAAGGGCAAAACATCAGGATAACAAGGTGGCTATTGAGAGCTTGGTTTACTCTGACTTTCTGATCATTTGAGCTGGATTAAACTTCTTGACCTGTGACAATGTTTAAGCAGGAAACTGTATCATATGTCCCTCTGAGCAATGGCTGTGACAAACCACTAAATTGTCTGTAACTGTCTGTACTGCAAAATCCACGCACTACTAATCTGATATAATAATATGGGCAGAAATTCAAGGTTGTATGTTGTGGAGACAAACTGAGGTAGTCTAGGCAATTGGATGTGTATGATATGTAACAGATGCCAGTCTAGCAAAATTATTTAGTAAAAAAAAGCCAAAACGTTGCAAAAAGAGTAGCTAAAAATATAATATATAATATAATAATATTCCGAATATAATAATATTCCAAACAAGGGTATAAGGTAAAAAATTCTGCATACTCAATACTGATACACAAACCTCAACCAAGACATACAGGCACATTTTAGCCCAAAAATATGAGCTGATTATTGTCATCACAAGATTCTCCCCTAAAAAAAAATGGGATTCATGTCAATGTTGCCCATCCATTCTTCCAAGAATACAGCAGACAGAAATGCAAACGTGAATCTTTGAATTATAACTGTATAAATGTGCTTAGTTGTAAATTGGAATTTGGACTGTTATGCAATTTTGAATGGAACATTTTAGGTCACATGCAAAATGTCAGGAGGAAAGAATGGATAGTGATGGTAGAGCATCAAATATGATTGCCTGTGCATGCCAATGACTGACAGTCTCCTTTCAGTGAAGACACTCAGTGAAACACTATAATAAAAAGGATCACCTGAGTAGACACGCACCACGCGCACCCTGTAATGACTTCAGCCAATAACTCATCAGCTATTGTGCATGATAAAGCCTATATGATCATTCACTCATATCACACTGCAGCATCTAGACAATGTTACAAGCTAAATACTTGCAAAATATGACAACAGAACTGAATGACAAGATATAAGATAAATTAATATATGAGAAATAATGCCTGCGAAGGTGAGACCATTGGGTACAACGAATGGGCTCAAGTTTCCTGTAAGCCGTTAAGCCCTATTCACATTAAACCTTCGTTGTCAGGTATTCTAGAGTCTTGACAAAGGATCAAGGGTGTTCAAAGACCTGACAGAAGATTAAACACCTTGGTCACATTCATAGCCTTATTCAAGATTGCATTTGAATAGCTTATGTAGGGTAGTGTGGAAACTTACTTCTTGTAACTGTGCATTACATTTTAGTGAAATGAAATGTAATGCACAGTTTATTTTTGTAAAATAACTTTCAATTTATGATTTAAAAACTCTCATTTAACAACTTGAACATATTAGTCAGACAAAATATTTCTGGGAGAATTTTGTTCCCACTTTTAAGTCTGACTTCAATTTCATAGTAAAGTAAATAAAATATTACATAGTATATGTCCTATTATGCAAATATCAGCGTCAGCAAACCAGTGACACTGTGATTACAACACTGTTAAACCATTCAAGTAATTTTATTTGTTGAGCTTTAGGAAACAAAGTCAGAGCATATAACAAGGCAGCATGTATAGAGCTTGTATGATACTGCTCTCTTGTGTTGGGATGCAGTCTATACGAGCGACTGACTAGTAGCTAACAGTAAATAATGTAGAGATTTTACAGTAGTTGCATGAAAATAATTTAACAATTTTGATAAATGTATTAAATAAATTGTAAATTATATAAAATAAATAATTATAAAATATTATTAATACATTTGAAATTGATTTATATTGAATAAATATGAATGAATTATTAAATAAGTGAAGCAAAACTGTTTCAGGGTATACAATATATTAATTCTGGTAAACCTTTGAAGCCAGTAGTAACATTATTCGATAGATAAACTGACTCTCTACACTTCAATGACATCAGTGAGTGCTGCCAAAATGCATATTAATTCAACAGGAATGATCCAAAGTTAGCAATATTGGCATCACTAATTAAATATCGCTAAATGCTAATATAAATGTTTGGAAAGAACCATGAACTCACACAATCACAACTTAATCTTACCTTATCTGGTCTTGTCTACTCCAAATGACAGTATATACTTCCAAATCTTCCCTTCCAAACAACAGCACTTGCTACCGGTCAAAATCAAGCGTGTCTGAGTCCTGGTCATCCCGAGGTCCTTTGTCTATCATTTTATAGCCTTCCGCCCCACACACACTCCCGTGTTTCTAAAATAACATGGACCATTTCAACACAATGGGGCTTCAATGACAAACCAAATAGTGTCTTTGGTTTGGTAAAGCTTCAGTAAATCTTTGTACATTTCAGGACAAAAGAGGCATAGGACAAGGCTTTAGGTAAAACTACTGCAATTACATCAAACAAACATTACAAGTGCCGTGATTGGGTTTCATAGTCAACATTCATTTGTGCATCTATGTACATTATTTGCTTTTCCTATCTGCAATAGTAAAGAACAAAATGGCTCCATTGTTGGTTAATGGCAGGCTGACATAAGCACATGCACGCAGCCAGATCACGCTCTTAGCACTATCTCCACACTCACATGAGGGCCCTGATGTCACAGGCTAGGTGGATTCTCTTGGAGGGATAAAAGGGGTTTGGGTCTGAGTCAGCCCCTCTTATCAGAAATGCCCACACAAATAAATAAATGGTCAGTGGTTTACTACTTTAACTGTCCACCATACTGTGAGCCACTGACCCTTCATGAAACAATTTTGAAATGTCTTGTAGGCATCCCCCTCCTCCAAAAATTTAATCAATACATTTTAAAACAACAGTCTGCCAATGGTCACCAAAACACACACACTTATGGCCATTCTCCTCAGGTCAAAGGTCACAGTGAGTGATCTGCTCACCTTTTTTAGTTTTATTAACCATGTATGTACTATATGTCAATTATAAATATATATGCCTGTCCATATACATTTATTGTCATATTTCTTCTGTATACTGTCCACAGTTGGACAGATGCTATGCAAATTAGAATGCTATTTAAGCTATTTAAGTATATTGGGTGTGTATGTATATTTTCTTTTTTTGTATTGACTCTTAAGTTCAGTTTTCCATACTTTGTATAGAGTAGTGTAACATGCATATATTGTCACTAGGGGGCAGAGGAGACAAAGATGAACCTTCAGGCCAAAAGCCCTCTCTCTAGGCCGGAATATGGTGTTACGTGTGAACATCGCCTTACTGTTTACATTTTGTTTCTTTTGCACTTTTTCAAAAATGTTTAATCCTGTACATCCAGTTATAAATACATCATAATGTCTGAACAGCAGTATCTCAACCTGCCCAAAGGCACCTAATCATGGTGTCTTTAGGCAAGACTCCACCTAACCCACCTTGCCTCTGTACGAATGCTGCCCCAGGGCAGCTGTGGCTTATATAAGATGCGTTAACAGTAGTGTATTTTTCTAATAATATTAAGCATACAAAAGACATTATGAATGGATTAAAACACCTATATTCATAAAAGCACATTATACGAACCAAAAATGAAAACTACTGAGGTCAGTTTTGACAAATGGCTTTTTTCCTCACAATGTTGCACATGTACAATTAATAGACTTAAAATCATTGTAAAGAAATCTTTCACATCCTCTGTGTTACAACTTCTCAGTTTCACCTGTTGTGGATTCAGTTTCATTCAAAGAACAGTGACGTAAATTCAAGAAGAGAAGACAAAACGATGGGTCTGATATGCAATTATCTGTTATTACCAAAATTTCGCCCTCTTTGATAACAAAATCATAACATACGTTTGTCATACAACAATCAACAGTTTTCTGTAGTCAATAGTTTTGCCAATGCCAAGATAGAAGACAATAACAATGACAAAACTTCAACATTTCGATTTTTGCACCAGATATGCATTGTTGCAATATAGTCTTATGTTTGGTAAAGACTTACAGACATACAAAGACACAAAATAAATAAATTGCCCCTGGACAATACAAAAATAGTTCATAAGCTGCATTATGCTTTTTTTAAGTTACACAAAGTTACATTTTACCAGTTTAATGAGAAGAACTTAGACACTGAGCTCAACTTTCTCTTGAGTCTTGACTATACTTCAAAAAGCTGTTGGTAGACAACCCACTAATTGGAACACTGTTAGACAATCACAACACAATTCTTGCCACTACTCACTGCCCATCTCAGTCAAACTAGTGTTCATATGCCATTTTATTTTCCACAGTTACCATAGTATATTTATCTATTTTTTGTTTTGTTTTGATTTTTATCAGATACATTTTTCAAGAAAAATGCTCTACTGTCGAATTCAGGCAGATTTTAGAGACAGATGGGTCACAAAATCTTTTTTGTGTATACTTTTCAATACAAATTTGTGTTTTATGTATATACTAGGTATAGTACTTATACCTAGCATATAACATGTAGTAAAACAGAAGTACAGAGCTGAAGTCTAGTTTCCCCTGCTTTTGTAATAAGAGTGATGCATTAAAAATACTACCAACAGAAGTGAGTGGGAAAAATATGTTGATGTATCGTTCTACTTCGTATTCATATTAGAGGACCTAATCATATGTAATTAACACAAATGTATCTTATGTAGCCTACTAGTAACACACACGCACATGCTAGCTTAGCCACACCATATGGAGCCAAGCAGCATCAAGTGTCAAAGCCTTTTCAACTCAGAACACATCAGGGGAAACCGTACCTTATTTCATCCACGTCTTCACAGTTTTATCTTCATTCATCCCTGTCCTCCTCATGTTATCCCATAGCAAAACCTCTCCATCCAGTTTGCCCTCTGAACAGACATCTTAGGTCATCTTTAAGGCCTCTATCCCAGTCACTCTCTCCTGCAAGCCTTGTACTCTATCCCACTCTAAGCCAAATAGATGCTTGTCAATTTTTAATGACACTATTGTGCTCCTGGCCATGTGTTGGTGAATGGGGAGCACTGGCCCGGGAGCAGCCATTTTCTGAAATAAAATGATTGGGCTACCTTCAGTGCGCTCAGGACAAACAGCTGGGAGACAAGGAGCAAACTGGAGGTCAGAGGTGAATGGTTGTGGGTACCTGCTGTGGGCGGGGTCAGGTAGAAGATGAGGGGAGGTGGACAGTCATGTATTCTTTTGGCCTAAATAGTATAAAAATAATGCAATTAATTTTGTACTATACAGTGAAGGAATATATGGTTATATGCAAATGTACTTACCAAAATTGACTGGTAATGGTACCAGGAAATACTCATTAACGTATAAATGATATGTAGGAACACAGGGAGACTTTTAAAGTTTTTTTATTATTTATCTTTTTCCTTCTCCAGTCAGGGTCTATATATGTCAACATTATAACAATAGCGTATACCAAATTCAATGTATATGTGTTGATTACATTTTTAAGGAACCAAGGCTTATCTTGAACATTTCACTTCTCACTGTTATAGAATATTGTTTTTCATAAAATTCATCTTCAAATGCCCCTATTTCTCTTTGCTAGCTTAACACTGGTCTGTTCCCAGTTCAGTAAACTATACAAAATGATAATTGTGTTTTTTTTATCTTAACATGAGTCTTGCCTCCTGAGTTCCTTGTGCTTAATAAGGCCTCAATTTTATTTCTTTACAATCTGGATAACATCTTCATGCTCCATGATGTGTGTTAGACCCACTCTCTGAGGACTGTACTTGGTACTGGTTCCCTAAAAAATACAAAATAAAAATACATTAAAATCTTGTCAATACTTCAATACAAATTCAACACAAAATGAATATTAGTCATTTACAGACATTAGGCATGGGACAAGACTCAAGACAAGATATGAGAACGAGACAAGACAAGACTTTAATATAATTTCGAATACATAAATTGTATGATTCAGTCTCCAATTTTTGCATCACAATTTTTTATTTATTAGGCATGTCCCAATCCAGTTTTTTTAAGATCTTGTGGCACGAGATCTTGTCCCATCCCTAACAGACACTATGCTTACATTCTGATGAATAAAACAAATTTGATCTGAAACGGTCTGACTTCGGTACTCTGTTTTACAAATAAAACTGAACACTTACTTTTCAGGTTATTTTAGTTAATAGATTTTTAATGCATTATTTTGTGTGCACTACCCTTTATCCATCAGACAACAAAAATGATCAAATCATGGCATGACTTACCCAAACCAAGGCATATTTGAACTGGCTAGCTAAGGTTCTGTGGATTCGATGGCACTGTTTAAATACAGAAAAGATAAACAACCTTGAAATATTAAATATGCTTAGGTTTATTCTTTTGTTACTATGTTACTATTAAGTCTTTACTAACCACATGCTCAACAGATGCTCCTCTTCTCATAATGATGGCATCATTAAAGTCTGGTCTCTCTAATAAGGAATGAGATACAAGATATTAAAAAATATATATTTTATATGACAATAAAACTATAATCAAAACAGCACATACCGCCCCTCTTCTTTGTGTAAATACAAATGAGGGCCAGGTATTCCCACAACGTCTCCAGAAGGTAATCCAAGTTCAGTTTCATTCCACAACTAAAACAATCAAATTGCATATGTACAATTATAAGCACAAGATAAAAGCAGATACAGCATTAACAGTTTTGAATGAATTTTACAGCTAAAGACCTGATTACTACACTGTGGGGTCTATGCGCAAGACGGTCCACCTCCTCAATGGAAATCTGATCCACTTTATTGTAAACCTGAAATAAAAATAAAAATAAATTAAATTACTAAGTATTAAACTAAACAATATAGTCCCTCTTACATAAAGGCATGGCATGTAGACCCTGTTCCCCACAATGACATCAATGAATTCATCTGGCGTACTGTCCTCCCTGAAAAGGACTTCTGCATTGAATATTTCTGTAGTGAAAAGTTAAGGAAATCGGTGGTAAAGACTCACAACAGCAGGGAATTACAGAATATGTCATATTGGTATAATATATATAATAATATAAAAAACATAGTGAAGGATACTGTATTCATGAAGGATGAGTTGAACCAGCTTCTCTGAACAGTGGGTGAGAGGAACTGTTGAGTTGTAGGAGAGGCCGCCACCTTTCTTTTGCTGTAAAAATAGTAGTTCATTTAAAAACCTATACGGGACTGTCACAAGTTAACAAGAATCAATTTCAGTATAGTACAGCTTAACTACCACAATGAAAATGTAAAAGATGTCAGGAAGGGTTTTTTGGGAAGGGTTCTTATGTTTTGTTCTGTCTTAAATTAATAAATATTAGAATAACAAATAAATAAATAAAAATAAACATGAACTACCTTGAAATATATATTTGGTTTTGTCCTATTAAGCCTGATTCCCACAGACTCCAATTCTTTCTCTAAAAGTTCTCTGTAAAAAGAAAAGTCAAGTTAAAGGTATGCTCAAGCAATTTGGTTTAATTTTATCAAAAATATAGTCGGGTACCTCTGGACATCTCCTTTAGTAGCATCCAACATCATGATGACAACATCTGCAGTTCTGGCAACAGCAATGACTTGTCTACCTCTGCCCTTGCCTACATGACAAATTATTATGAAGAAAACAAACTTCTTGGAAATGTTATAATTATCTAAGAATATAGTTGTACCTTGAGCAGCTCCTTCAATGATTCCTGGCAAGTCAAGTAACTGAATATTGGCCCCTTTGTACTGAAAAGGAACAACATCAAAACTGAAATAAGTTATTTAAATTTTTGATTATTGAGTGAAAGAAACATTCATGTACCTCTATAACGCCAGGTATGCATGTGAGGGTTGTAAACTCGTAAGAGGCAGCTTCACTGGCAGTAGAAGTCATCAAACTGAGAAAAGTGGACTGTAGGTACAAAAATTAAGACATTATATATTCTGTCACATGTGTATCATCATGAAAAACTACAATGAAAATGGGATGCATTTTTACATACCTTACCCACAGAAGGGAAACCGATAAGAGCAACACGAGCATCTCCAGATTTCATAACATCAAAACCTTCGCCTTTAGCTCCAGCTGACTTGGAGGGCTCAAGAAGCTGAGATCTGTACTTTGCAAGTTTGGCCTTGAGTAAACCCAAGTGGTACTCAGTGGCTGATGGTAAAGTAGTAAAAACATAATTCATCACTGAGCTTTGAATCATTTTGCTGATGGGTTGGATATGAGAGTTAAATTGAGGTTAAGACAAGTTAAATTAGCCAGTAGCCACAACGTGGAAGTGAACAGTATTAGTGATTAGAATAATCAAGAGTAGTGACAGGCTTGTAATGCACAGCGTAGGGTAAGGTCAACTTACCTTTGTTTTTTTGTGTTCGAGAAATTTCTTTCTCAATTTCAGCAATTTTCTCCAATATCCCCATTGTGTATGGTTTGCTGAATCAGAAATTCTGCATAAAAATAAAAACGTGTCACTTGTCAGCTTTGCTTAGCTCGCTACTGCTGCAACAAACATGCAAATAAACAGCAAACAACAACTTGTGAGTGTAGGCTAAATAAGAAGTAAAGAAACATCACTGAAGTACTGTCTTTTATATAAAATGCGTAGATAATAAAAAAAAATGTACTCTGTTAAAGAGGCCACTCTTGTAGGCATGCACAGATGAGTGACATCACACACAGGAAGCTTGTCCACCGCCGGTCTGACTCCGGCTGATACAAAGAGAATTACAACTTTGGTTCCGTGTGGTTTTCTATCTCTTGCATCACGCTTCAAAATGTATAGTCATCGTATGGCACATTCAGGTATCGTCTACGTGCGGCAGACATTAGATACAAATATCTATGATTTATATTTCGCATGATGTTGTGACGTGCTGGACAAATGCTGAGATGTTTTTGTAATATAGTTTTATATTAGTAGTGAATACAGACAGTAAACATGGCTGCGCCCGGAGGACCATGGGGTTCAACAACCTCCAACCCGCCAGGGTTTGAAGGCTTCCCGTTTCCAATGACGGCCAAACCGTCCGAGGGCAAGAATGGAAAAGAGCAAGACCAGAGTGCGGGTGTTAAAAAGAAGCCGTGCCGAGCGTGTACGGACTTCAAGAGTTGGATGAAAGTCCAGAAACAGGCGGCAGCAGCAACACAGGTGTGACTTAAGGTCATGGCAAGCTGGTGGGGAAAAGGGGGGTTCCTAGTAGTACACTGTAATTAATAATTAATAGCTGTTCTAAACTTACATCAGAGTGATTTGATTTTATATCATGCGTATCAAGTATAAATAATGTAGTAACATTGTTAAATTGAGTTCAGTCTCAAATATATTGTTTTCATGGATATATTCCAGAACTCATCCATTGAATCAGAGCCACAGCAAGATCCTGAGTGTCCCCTGGACCGTCAAGAGCTGGGTCGTAACACCTGGTCCTTTCTGCACACAATGGCTGCATATTACCCTGACCAGCCAACATCCACACAGCAGCATGAAATGGGACAGTTCATCAACCTTTTCTCCAAGTTCTTCCCATGTGAAGAGTGTGCAGAGGACCTCAGAGACAGGTAGGTGCAATGCACTCTTTTACACTCTTCTATTAAACATGCAAGTAAAAGTACATCACAGGCCTACATATATACATGGTGTACTTCACAATTGTAAGAGTTTAGAAGCCACTGCAGTTGTGTGAATTTGCTCTATGAGCCCTATGGTCCAACCCACATATTTTTAGGAAGTTATGCAGATGAGGAGAACATCTGAACTCTGCACATTCAGTCAAGGAGGTTTCAAGGAATGTCTCTTGTAGTTGTTATGGTTATATATGTAAAAGTTGTATGTTTTCTTCCTGCTTACAGACTGAAGACCAATCAGCCGGACACTAGGAGCCGCCACTCTCTTTCCCAATGGTTTTGTCGTCTTCATAATGACGTGAACATCCGATTAGGGAAGCCCGAGTTTGACTGCTCTCGTGTGGATGAAAGGTGGAAGGATGGATGGAAAGATGGATCATGTGACTGATACATTCAGTTTAAGCTTTCTTTGAAACTTGAA
>KN470693.1:23203-37870 GCA_000787095.1 Periophthalmodon schlosseri | reverse complement strand
GACTAAATGCTTTTTTGCCCCACTGTACATGAACAATCTTTGGAGGGAGTTGAAAGTCCGTGTTGCCCAGCGACAGCCCCAAAACATCTTTTTAAGTGGGAGAACTTGCACAATTGGTGGCTGACTAAATGCTTTTTTGTCCCACTGTACATGAACGTCAGGAAAACCACATAACTGACCTAGTCCGATTTAAATCAATTTTTCAAAATCTATGTAAACCTGGGAACTGCGATTGAGGTGTTGTAGTTTGAATCTCAAAGATCTCAATAACATATCTAGAGAAGTTGGTACAAACTCAGCTGCCCGCTGCAGTCCAATTACATACAGGAGCAGGCTAGGAAAGGCATTCAACTACATGGGGAAAGAAACAGCCAAATATAAGACATGTGTTTGGACGTGTACTCACTTGTTTTATATCAGCACCAATGATAAACTACAGCCCCTCCACCTGCTTATCTGGCTGGTGGAGAGCACATAATTTGTGAGTAATGCATGGCTGAAAATCAAATGCTCAACGTAAACGTGTCTGCCAAAAGTGTGGCTATATGTGTGATAGACGTTTTATAAGCAATTATAGCTGAAAAGCTTTAGGGCCAATGCTAAACTACTACGCGCACCTGAACACCTCGTAGCCCCCCGTTCGCACCTATTTGGTTCTTTGACCTGCGTGTGACCTGCAGTGGTCTGAGACCACTATTTGGGTTGTTTAATGCACATTGTTTAATGTTTAATTAGGTTTCTGTGCATGTAAGCATAGTGAGTGTAGTTTAGATAGAGAGTGCAGTCACCTGATGGTCCAGGAGAGGGGATGGTGGGTCCACTGATCTCTAAAACAGACTGTACAGGGAGAGTCTCTGAGGTGGGCCCCTCGTCAAAGCCTCCCACCACCTCTGACCCCTCAGTTTTGGCCTTCTTCACTCGCTTTACCTGGAAGGTGATCTGAAACACAGCCATCACACATAAGCACACCCAAATCCCAGATTAGTCTTGAGGTAATTTGATTAGTTAGGTTGATTTACATGTTGAGTTTGCATGTGTCTGTAGGTATCTCCATGAATTGGACACTTGCCGGGCCCCACCAGTCCAAAGTGCCACCCCCCACATAAACATCACATGATACGACAAACAAACATTTTACTTGTGCTGATACAGCTCAAGATCATTCTAACGCTATTCAGGTACGGTTCATTTCTGTGTGAATATCGATACCTTTTTTAAGGTTAAGATTCACTTAAGGCACATTTACAGAAATTTGTACTCTGCATTTGACACGTCCTTCAACGCCACTGTGGCACCTCATCAGGTGGCAGTGCCTGGGTCATGGAGGATTTTTACCCATTGTGCATGTTTTGGGTTGATGGGGAAAACCAGCTTGCCCGGAGGAAACCCACCCAAACACAGGGACTACACAGGAAGGCTTGGGCAACCTGGGAGTCGAACCTGGACCCTTCTTGCTGTGAAGCGAGAGTGCTAGCCACCGTGTCGCCTCCTGCTCAAATGAGTATCTAGTCTGACAGTAGTTTTTAGTATCGATTAGTATCTGATTTTCAAGTAGACAAGACTAGACAAACCTAGTCTAGATAAATTTACTAAAAAAAAACTTTTAAAAAAATGTCTGCATGTCAACAATTGCACTCACCCACTCCGCCCCCTCGTCGTCCTCGCAGTTCCCAAAGCATGGTCCCCCCGAGGCTCTGGAGCCCACCACTTTCTCGTTCTTCAGCACCCGAATGCCCCGCAGGTCGCTCCGTTTACCGCCCACGTCCAGAGCCCCCTCGAAGGCCCCCATCAGCTCCTCCTTCAGCTGCCACTCCTCCTCCGAGACACCTCCCATCGGCACCGCCCCTAGCCCAGGGGAGGGCTGCTGCTGCGGGGGCCCTACCTCCTCGGAGCCATTACTGTCCATGATGACTTCTAAACAAACATAACGACAACAGTTAAAGGAAACTAGTGTCAGCCTATGGAACAAACAGCAGAGCAGAGTACCTGGCCTTCTTGGAGTCCCCGGGAAGGGTACTAGACAGTGCACCGACCAGGGATTCCGTTCTACTAGGGGACTTCAAGGCAACAACAGTGACACCTAGAGAGGGGTGATCGGGAAGAACGGCCTCCCTGATCTGACCTCATATCGGGAAGAACGGCCTCCCTGATCTTACCTCATGCGGTGTTTCGTTATTGGACTTCTGTGCTAGTCACAATTTGTCCATAACAAACACCATTTTTGAGCACAAGGGTGTCCATCAGTGCACGTGTCACCAGGACAGCCGGCCTAGGGTGTCGATGATCAACTTTGTTGTCATGTTATCTGACCTTCAGCCGCGTGTCTTGGACACTCAGGTAAAGAGAGGGGCAGAGCTGTCAAGTGATCACCACTTGGTGGTGAGTTGGATCCGTTGGCGGGGAGGAAGTCGGAAAGACCTGGCAGACCCAAGCGTGTCATAAGGGTCTGTTGGGAATGTCTGGCGGCAGGGTCTTCAACTGACACCTCTGAGAGAAATTCTCTCAGATCCTGGGGGAGGTTGGGGACATGGAGTCCGAGTGGACCATGTTCTCCACCTCTATTGTCGATGCGCCCGCTCTTAGCCATTCTGGGTTGGTCTCTCTGTTTAAGAAGGGTGTGTTCCAGCTACAGAGAAATGTGTCCTCAGCCTCTCCGATAAGGTCTATTCCAGGACCTGCAACATGCACTGGGGCGGTTTACAGCCGAGTGTGAAGCGACTGGGATGAAAATCGGTTCCTCTAAAAATCGAAGGGATGTACCAATACCGATACCAGTATGGGTCCAATACCGGATGCCAGTGCTCATACTCGTCAATATGCTGACGATACCAAGAGCTGATACCACTGTAAGCGCCAGTGTCTTAATCTGATGCTCAGTGCTTGCCTCTCAGCTGAGCAGCGCGCACTGAGCAGAGAGGTGACTATAAAGAGTGTACATTAACTGTTCTGCACATTAAGCTCAGCTTTAATCATATGAGACTGTCACATAAACTATGTAAATACAGTATGTAGGACTATGTAGGATGCAGTTAAGTGTTGCTGACGATTCTTTGCTTGTGCATGCATTAGGACTTGTTGTAGTTAATACCCCATAGAAGTGCAATACTCCCTCTTTAAAATGTGTTCATAGTTTTAAGAGCATTTAAATAAGGTGTTAAACATTCAAGTGTTAAACATTCAACCTTATCGCATTTAAATAAGGTGTTAAACATTCAACCTTATTATTTGTTTGAGATTGACAAACTTGTCATATCAAACCTATGCAGGATGTCTTTGGGATTGAATTATGACACTACTAGCTACAGAGAAAAAAATATTAACCTCATTTTGTTTTAGCTTACAGAGAAGAGATTGTACTTTGTGCCAGTATTTGTTTCATGTGGATAGGACCAACCATAAACCAGGTCAGAACATCTGCAGTTTGACAGTTAAAGGGCAAATACTACCATAGAATTCTGAGCTGCTCTAAAGTTCAATTTTAAACGATGGGTAGTTAAAACTGTTGTAATTGTTGTATTATTCCACAATAACATACAGCATTTTATCCACTTCTCAAATGAACAATGTTGTAACCATTTAGGACCCTGGAGATGTAGACGTACTTTCAAAGAGCAGAGAGTCTTCCAGGTCAGATGCCGTCTGTGTGTCCAGTCTCTCCTCACTAGACTCCCACTCCTCCAGGTGAATGCCCAGGTCCTCCTCCGCCAGGCACACCCCTCCCTCTGTGAGAGACCGTCAACAAATCAACATGACATAAATATAACAATAATATATTTAAAGTGAATATATTAGTATATGTAAATTACTTGAAATTTGTGTTTTTGGCTTGTTTTAAAATGAGGAATAAATGTAGAGGGTAAAAAGGTGCACTATGTAACTTTTCTGGTGGAAGTTTCTTTCCATGGAGATAGTAAAACCCAAAAGTAAAATCTGTCAACTGGATAAAAAGTTGTAGGAGTGAAGACATTTCGCTGCTCATCCAAGCTGCTTCTTCAGTTCTGGTCAGATTGCTGGTGAGCACTGCCTTATATCTATCTGAAGGGAGGAGCTAACTACACTGAAACTGGAAACAGCTATTGTTTACAGTTTCTGTATGTACCTAGCCTACATACAGAAACTGAGCTACACTAAGTGTGCACTGTGCCTGAGTTCTTTTTTTGCTTTTGGGTGTTTCCTGAAAAAATAACTTTTAAAAACTCTAATCTTGTAATAATACTGTGTAGTGTAAACATGATGATTTGAGAATGGAATGGGTCTTGAGTGAACAGCTGTATCTTGGTTGTGTAGTGCTGGTCAGAGACAGTGCACTCTCAGAATATAGCAGTAATATTTAGCTATGAGGAGAAAAATAGACTAAGCTAAAATTGGGCGCTACTATTTTTTCCTATATGAATTATTGAGGGACAACATTTCTCCACTTCATCGCATTTTTATTTCTGAGAGAAATAAATAGAAAGCCTTCACCAGCACATGGCTTTTGGAACACAACACACTGTTCTCAAGCTTTTGAGAAAAGTAAGCCGTATAAAGTAAAGTATATCAACAGCTGCAGCGTATTTTAAATGTATAGAGTTATGCAAAATAATTTTTAAGATAGGTACAAATTATATATGAAATCCCTGGGAATATATAGTATTGTTAATAATGTGAAGTTGGGGGTCCACGTTACATTTTATGATATCATTGGGAGTTTGACTTTAGGAATGGTTTAAAGTATGTGGAAATGCTGCTGCTACAGGTCCTGCTGCTACAATTTACAAGACAGTGATATGGATACCATAAGGATACTAAAGGTAATCCATCTCCAGATAATAGGCTAGATTCATGGTCATAAGTACCATGTTTGCATCACACATTCCCATACAGCCCAGGACTGTACTCAGCCATCAACCTGCATGAGGTAATTTAAGGCTTTGAGTATTTTCCATTTTCTTTTAATCAAAGAACTTAAATAACCGGATTCGACCGCTCCCCCTGAGTAGTGCTGCAAGTACTCACGTGAGCATGACTGGCGGTGCGACAGGTTGTAGAGGAAAGGGTAGAACTGCAGACAGCGCAGCAGAGGCAGACTGGACACGCATTGCTCACAGGAGGAGAAGGAGGAAAGTGAGGAGCCAGAGGAGAGGGCCATGTCCAGGGCTGAGCGGAACAGCTCCAGAGCCCCGGTGATGTTGCCCTGGGCAACGTGCACCACCACCATGCTCAGGAGGGAGTGGGGCTGTCACACAAAACACAAGTTAACTTTCATTATTGGGATGAACCTGAGGTGCACCTTTATAAAATATAGTGATATTAAAATACAAAGCATTTCAAACATTAGAAAAAAAAAAAATACACAAATTAGTATCATTTCTAAGTTTTAATTCAGCATTTTCAAGTGCTAAAGGTTTATAAGGGCATACATCTGCTGTAGGTACAGGCAGTACAAATCTATGAATGTGTAAAAATCCTGTTTAAAGAGGACGTATTATGCAAAATCAACTTTTTGTATGATAAGACTAATCTTGCGATCTTTCCCGGGCATTATTATCTATTAGCTTCCTCATGGTTAGCAGTACAGGCCTATACAAAGTAGTCCACAATCCTACCTTAAAAAATTAAACTGAAACTAATCAAACATTTTAATACGTTATCAGTGAATATAGCATTTTCAATTTAATTTACCCAATAGAGATGGCAAAACAAATTTAATACATAAAGATCTGTAAAGTTCTCAGAATGTCCTCTGATACACTTTAAGTAACAAAAAGTAACTTCCTCAACTATAATAATGACATTTCAAACGACAAAATACCACTATATTAAATAACTACATCTTCCCCAGCTCCACCATGTCCCAGGACCAGACTGACCCTTACCTCAGAGGCATTGAGCGCCAGAGACTGCTCCAGAAGTGCATGTGCATTGGAGGTGAGTCCATGGTGCAGCAGCAGGTTAGCTGCATTGGCTAGGCCCAGGGAGCGGTGAGCTGGGGGGGCAGAGCTAAGCACCTTCCTCAGGCACTGAAGAGCTCTGCTGCCATTACCTTTAGCACGCCAAAACAGAGCCGCCTCGTTCAGGAGCAGCCAGCGCGGGACTGAGGACTGGGGACAAAATGGAGAAGATGTGTTGTGAAGTGAGTGTAAAATGTTGCCCTCCCCTTGTGTAAACAAAACTACCAGTCAAAAGTTTGGACACAATTTTTCATTTAATTTTCTTCTTTATTTCTATGATTATTTACACTGTAGATTCTCACTGAAGACATCAAAACTGAATTCACACATATGGAATATAACAAACAAAAAATAAACTCAAAATCACTCAAAACTTGTTTTAGATTAAACAATTATAAATTAAAAATGGCCACCCTTTGCTTTGAACTCTGGTTTGCATTTTTGGCATTTCTTGACCCTGACAAGGCACAACTGTAGAGTGAAAACCATTTCAAGAGATCAAGAAGCTCACTGAGAGAAGGCCAAGCACTGTCAACAAAGCAAAGAGTGGCTACTTTGAGGATATGAATATGAATATAAAAAACAAAATTTGTTATTTAAAAATTTTTTTCTTTGCTACATAATTCCATGTATCTTGCTTCATTTGATGTCTTCAGTATGTATATAAAATGTAGAAAGTAGTAAACAAAGAAAAAAACACTGAATGAGGTGGTGTGCCCAAACTTTTGACTGGTAGTGTATGTTGCCTCTTTTTTTTTTTTATTTCTGCAATTATAATAAGTTTAATATGGTAATTTTACAAAATAGTACTAATTTCAGACATTCTGAAATTCCTATATATAAATGGCATAAAAAAGTATAATAGTGTGTTGGGTTAAAGAAATCAAACTGAAGTAGTAGTTTTACTTCTTTTAAAGCTTGGGCGATTCTGTTGCCGACCTGCTCCAGAGTCCACCCCCCACTGCGCAACTGCAATATCTGCAAGTAACAAGAGGAAACTCAGAAACATTTACATTTAATTAGACTTACATCGTCTTTCATGTTTTAATGGCTTAAAAATGTATAAACAGTGTTAATTTTGTATTAATTTGTGTTAAGGATGTCAAGGTCATTTGGGTAATTGATAATAGTGATTATTCATGTCACATTATATTCATGAATAATGAAAAAGAGAGAGAGAGAGAGTGAGAGAGAGAATCAGTTCAACTTTATTATTCAGAAAGTTTGATTTCATTAAGTTGTTCAAACTAAAAACATAAGAATCTAATAGATTTGAATGAAAGTGAGTGAAGGATGCCGTTGCAGTTTGGTCATGGTGACACTAATCATAAATAATAGGATTACTGTGAGAAACATCACATATTTACTAAAACTAAAATGTGATATTATGATTACCCTACTGTGTGAATCTGACCAGCATGTTACCTGTGCAGCGTAAGGATCTGGCTGCTGGTTCCCGTCCAGGGGCCAGTCCAGAGAGGCAGGGAGGGCAGTGGGGTACGGCTGGAACACAGGGTCACAGTCTGGGACAGCAGAGCTCTGAGGGGGGCTGCCTTCATACAGCACACTCGCCACAGGGCTATGGGAAGCACCATAGATACAATTAGTTTCAATGGAGGAGTATATAATGTGGTAGGGATTTAGGGGTGGTACCTGAGGCCATATGTTTCAGGAGGAATGTAAAATGTGGGCAGTTCTCCAGCAAGGGGCACACTGGGGTATTTAGAGGCACAGTCTGATCTCTGTGGCCACAGCATTTTCTGACTGTCCTGCTTGAAAGAAAAAAAAAACAAAAACAAAACAAAACATTAAAATAGAAATATTAGGGTTGGGCATTTTCTTTGCCAATTTCACTCAGTCAAATATAAAATATAAAACTCAAATATAAAAAAGTATGCATTCTAATGGGACTGTCCAGTGTACCTGTGCATCAGGATGGCTGCCCCATAGTGCGGCCGCTGGGTCCTGTTCTTTGGTGACAGAGCGGTGTAACCATGGAGATGGAGAGCTCTGGTTTGAGGTGTGGTCAGACACTAGGGCCACACTGGAGGCCACAGACACCTCCTCCCCAAACTGAAAAACACAAAAAGACACACCCACACACCCAGGTCTGTACTAAATATATTGCAAAATGTATGAAGCACACTCCAACACAAGCGCCTGAAGAAAATAATATTTGAGTCTTGGAGTGAAATAGTGGGCTAGATTTCCCACTATGGGTGCAACCTCTACTCACAAATACCAAAATGTGCAAAGTGCTTTGTTACAGTCCTGCAGGACTATATACTAAGATTTATATTTAAGTAGAGTTGATGTTATCAGGCAGAACTAGCCGTTTCACTATAATCTGGTGCGGAACTCCTCTTTTTATGAGCTCAATGTCTCTGTGCATTGTCCCTTCAAATAAAGACTAAATCAAATTTTACTTCTCCTGGAGTATAATTACTTCTGTCTCCACCCACTGTGATGACAGTGCTGTTTGTAAAGGACTGACTTGTACATAGTGCACTTGTTCAAATAGGTCTCCTCTGTGGTAGCGCACAGGCAGGTCAAATGGACAGTGGAGGCTGCGCTGCTGCTGGCCCAGGCGACACATCTGATGGTTTCCTGGACATACACAATATATTAAATACACTTGTGTCTATTTGTTTCAAGTTAAGTGTCCATATGGTAGTTTAAAAAACCTGTATAATTAATATTTTTGGACCTTCAGACAGGTTAAACTATGTGAGTGTCCTCTTACCGAGTTGGGCTTCCTTTGCCATCTGAGTCTCGTGGATAATATTCCTCAGGATCTGTTCCTCCTGCAGGAGTTTGTGTTTGTCTAGTGCCTCTTGCTGGCGTAGGTAATGGTCATGTTGCTTCTGGTATTCTTTCAACTCATTTAGTGTTCGTTGCAGAGATCTATTAATACATAAAAACATGCAATGATTCAAATCCAAAATGCCCATAATCCTCTAAGTACATTTACTGGAAATTCAATAGTAAAAATGAGCAGTTTAATGTGAAGAACTCCCATGTAGAAATGTTATGTGTGTGTGTAAAATATATATATATTTTTTTTTCGGGTTGTTCTCATAGCCGATTATCCTTTGTTGTGTCTTTACACTCTAGCTATATGCATTTTCTACAATGCAAAAAAATGAAATGAGAAATCTAGTTCAGTTGCAAAGTGGGCTCTGCATGAGTTGATTTTTTTTACATTGTTCATGAGTGGGAGTAGTAGTAGCGTGTATGGAGTAGTACCGGTGCTGAGCCTCTAGGCGCTGCTCTAGCTTCTGCTGACAGAGCACTGCATGCTTCCTCCTGATGCCAGGCTCAAAGTCGGGCAGGGTCTGCAGGGCCTGCTCATAGCACAGGACCGAGTGGTTATACTCCCCCAGCATCTGAGACAGGACAGGGCAAGAGTACACAATCAGAAATCACTACTCAAATACAATAAGAGTTAGAAGTGTGTTCATTGTTGCATGCAGGAAAAAGTAAAATGCAGGGAATTTTTGGATTAGTTTAGTAGCATTTCCTCGTGCATGCTGCTGAATTAGCTGAATGATGATTTAAAAGAGAAAAAAATATAAATCTTATCATAATTTGATTCCAATGAGTGATTTTCTCAAAACCATTTAGCCACAACCAATACAACAAACCAAACAGTGTGTGAGACAGTGAGGGACTGACAGCATAGATGTTGCCCAGCGTGTAGTGGCTGGTGAAGAGGTCAGAGGTCAGGTCGAGCGCAGCGTGTGCTAGGATGGCTGCGTCTGCAGAGTAGTGGGCACGGTGCAGGATGTTAGCCATATTCACGAGAGCTACATCCTTGTGCTGTCTGCAGAGAGCAAACAGAGAGGCAGGTAAACATTACTGGGCACAGACACGGAAAAGGATTAGAACACTTTTCAAGAGACAATTCAACAACAGGGATGGGAATTGAGACCCGGTTCTGCTTGAGGGCCTGTACCTGATTTTAGTTTACTCGTCAAGATAAATGTTCTTTACATCATGAATTGTAGTGTAAAAGCGGCTAAATAAGAAAAAAAATGACATATACTGGTAACCTATTAAAGTTCCATAGCATTTTCTCATACAGATACAGAACACAGAAGCTACTGACAGGGTCACTTTTTCATCCAAATACCTCAATTCCTCCCACAACCACATTGCAAATAGAGCTGTTAACTTGGGCAATACCTGGAGAACTAAAGTAGAGAGTGAGGGGAGAGGAAGGGCTGTGTCTGGAGGTATGAGGAACAGTGTGACTGGTCTAAGAGGTATCCACACTTCAAACTCTGTCCCTGCAGCCAGGTGTTTGCAATCAGAAACACCAGGCTTTAATCAGGAAAGTCTTGAGTGATGTCACGTAGTACTTAAATTTGCAGTGGGTACTGGAGGTAACACACACTCAGTTTTTTCACAAATCTGCAAATTTACCTTTTGGACTAAAATTGCCTTAAAAACAGAACTAGTAAATAGTATAGGAATAGTAAATTAAGAATACTATTAAAACATATGCACAGTTGATTTGGTGTTTAGTTCCAATTTGCTCACACATGCCTTTCTGAAATTGAGCTTGACATTACATTTATTTACATTGTAGTTTTAGTCATTATATAGCCTATAATTCAGGGGTTCCCAAAGTGTAGACAAATTACACCTCTTTTGTATCTAGTATCTATTTTAATGATATATTCATCATTTTCTTTTTTTAATATATTAGTACACTCAAATACAAGGCTTTGAGTGACCAATACAGAGCTTGCAGAGAGGGTTTACCTGGGAGAGAAATGCAGAGCTCGCACCACACAGTCAACCGCCTTCTGAGGCTCATTCTTTATCCTCCAGAAGAATGACGCCATGTTGTAGAGCACCCACGAGGACGAGTTCTGCAAAATACACACACACACACTTCACTCACACATGGAGAAACAGCTGAAGGGACATGGGCCTGGAACCGGGACACTTTGGATATTATTTGAATGGAGTGTGTAGAAGACAAAGTTTTTATAAGGTTCTCCAGAGGTGGCCGGACTTACCCTCTGCAGTGCAAGATGAATGCGATGGCCCACCTCATTTATACTGTGGCCCAACTTTTTCGATAAAGAGTGAAAAATGGGGTCATCTTTAGAAAGCAGAGGCGAGGTGAGGTTAGCCCGCTCCTGCACACCCTGGAATGAGAGCAAAACAAAAGCAGGTTTAATAATAAAGTATACAAACATAATGCAATGAAAATTCAGAACTCAGAAAGGTTTTCAGGCCAATTGGTGCCTTCCTGCTATGTACTGACTCGGAGGTGCTGGAATGCGTGGATACTGTAGGGAAGCTCAAAGACTTTGGTGCAGTCTGGAGTTTGCAGGTCTGGAGGTAGAGCTGAGCGCGAGTCCACGTAATCTTCAGGACTGAGGAGCAGAGATGCAGGGGAAGAGTATGAATTAGAAATAAATGTATTTATGTAATGACCAGTCAGTAGTGTTGTCGCAATATAAATACAATATAATATAAATAGTTTTGATACTAGTTTTAGTATCCATTAGTATCTGATTTTCAATACTACTTCAACCCTACTGCAAACAATTTGTAATGAAATAGTACTACTAAAAATCATGTACAGTGCCTACATGATAGACAGTTCAACAGCACCTTGCCCATAGCAGCAGATAGACAGAGTGAGGCTGACCTTATGTGCTTGCTCTCCAGGGAGATGTAGGTCCCGTCGTACAGGTCCAGGTCTCCCAGAGGGACTTTGGCCAGGACACAGTCTGCATCCTCCTTGTAGTGTCTCTGCTCCAGCCCTGTGTCCCTGTCCTCATTCTCCTCAATGTGGATCTTCTGAGCAACCAGCTGCTTCTGAAACACAGCAACACAGACACACTGGTTAAATTTCACGTGTCAAGTTTAGGGTTAAAGATGTAGATGGTGATGTGTTTAGAAATATTGTGGAAATATTACAGTAGATCCTGCAGTGCAGTATCAGAAGTATAATTAATTACTTTCTGTTCAGAATGATATGTGTATTCATCATGCCCCTCAAAACCTGGAGCAAATCCACTTTACTAATTTACATCCTTTTAAACAGCAGTGTAACAAACTACTCCAAACCAATTATATTAGGTCTATTAGCCCTACTTGCAGCTTTAATAGATTGAATATTAAATAAAGAAATATTTTTAAAATGTATTAGACTGCACATGCTTTTCTAACCACCTAAAGTTACTTTTCACTTTGGTGCCTTCACTCTTCAGCTCCTGTTGCCACAGTTGCCACATCCACCTACACCCTCCAACCACAGCCACAGTAAAACATTCACACATGCAAAGTAAATCAAGTGTGTTGATCAAGGGCATTATGGTAGCAGGGAGACTGACACAGACTCAGCATGGCTTACCTCTAGTTTTTTGAGGTAGTTGACTCGGGCCTCTTGTCTCATGAAGATCACCACATCATGAGGATGCTTTAGGTTTAAAGGGGAATCAACCTGGAATAACAGGGCAAAATACACTTGAAGTGTCACTTTAACCAACAAACAATGCTGTTTTTTGTTAGAATGCAAAGAGTCAATGATTCAATGGCCATGGCCAATATAATTCTGTTAAGGAAAAACTATAGGAGAAATATAACACTTACTTAAATCAAGCAAGTGTGACTGAACAATACCAAAGCTTTTTAACAATGCTCTATAGGAAGTGGAGGGGTCATCACCAGCTTGTCTAGGCACTCAGTCGCTTCACAATTTCGTGCATTATTCATTCATTCCATACTCGGAGGTGGTAAGCTACTATTGTAGCCACAGCTGCCCTGGGGTAGACTGACAGAAGCGAGACTGTCAATCTGCAGCATCAGCCCCTCCAACCACCAACAACACTCATACACCAATTTCGTACTAGGCAAATGTGGGTGAAGTGTCTTGCCTAAGGACACAACAACAGACTTTGACACAGTTACCCAACAGTGGCACCTGATATTCCCACAGGTCTCCCATCTACCTTAGTTCATTTATGCTGACAGGGAGAAAGTTGTACTTTGGTGAAGTTATGTATTTATTTATTTATTTATTTATTACCTTTATGCCACATTTCTACCCATCTATATTAATTCTAAACCACTGGCTCTGGTTACGACATCTCATTGTCGCAACCCATTTCATCTGAGATTTACCCATGTGGCAGCAGTCCGCATGTCTACTGATAACACCTTCCCATATAACACGATAAAATGTGTTTTATTAGGCTCAATCACCATAGCTAACAGACATAGCACAGTACACATTATAAGATCGGCTTGATTGCGTCGTTAATTGCAATTTGACACGCACTTTCTTCACACGACCCACCACGACACTTGATAGATTAAACCACAAAACTGCATTTACAGAAAAGCGATTACAGGATTGCTACTTTTGGTTAGCAGCACAAATCGGGTAGCGCTAAATGCTACCGTTGGGGCTAGCTGTCATACCTGCTGCTGGATCTTGCCGTCCTCCGTGACCACCCAGTGAGTCGTGGCCCGGGCGGAGTCCACGGCTAGGGCCCACACGAGCAGAAGGAGACCCCATCGCAGCGGGGATTTGGGGGTAGAGGCGGCAGAACAGGGCACAGAGTCAGGAGAGGTTTTCCTGAGCTCCGCCGCCATCTTTGTTTTAGTATTGCTGTAAACGTCATCCGCGACCTCCAGACGCACGAGGGCGCTCCAAGCAGGTCATGTGAAATAAATAGGATATGAAATTAAATAAAACTAAATATGAAAAAATAAAATAAAATAAAGTGCAGCGTACCCTTATAATACAATTATGTTAACCGATCAAGTTTCTTACGTATGTTGTTGTATAGCCTACGTTTATGTGATTGTATTATTGCTGTGATGTACAGTTCTGCTGAACAAATCTAGATGGATACAAATAAAATAACTTGAGTATGTCTACCACCAGAAGAATGTTATGGACCTTCCCAGTGTGGCATTAATAACCCTTGCATTACTCTTAATAAAATCCCCATTAAATTGGCTATTGATTACCTGTTTAGATACCTAAAAACAAATACATGTGCACAGCAGGCCATCTCTAAAGAACCCATCTCATTCCCCCCACTTGGAACGAGAGGAAAGTCTTTGAGATAGGATGTCAGTCAAGCCAGATTTGTGGAGAGGCAAACCTGCTTTAAGTAAGCATTCATGTTGTTCAATATATTTTTGAGCAATGGGAATACCTGTAAATGAATAAAAGCAAGATATAGGCTATGTTTAATGTCAAATATTGTGGAACAGTTCAGGCAAAGCAATTACATATCCATAGATACATTCCGGTGGCGTACCCCCCACTAGAAAAGTTACATAGTGCACCTTTAAGCTTATTTTCACGTATTGAAAAGACACTCATCAAGTTACTTCCAAAGAATGCAGTGTGCATAGAGAGACATGCTGACTGATTTATGTCATTTAGTAATTTAATGACCATATATTTAATCCTATGATATGCGATGCCGAAGCTCTGAAAAATGGACAGCAGATGGCAGCAGTACACTTTTGCGTAACGGCACGTGATCACGTATGGAAAAAAAAAAAATCAGGAAATCCACAAAAACGAACACTTCATACTTTTGAGGTAAGTGGGCCAAATACGTTATTGAATGTCATAATTTCACGTCACGTAACCTGTCTGTATCTTGAGTTAGTGGTCGATCTCGTATACAGAGGATCAAAAAGCGTGCGTTTGGTCTCGGATGGTTTTAAAGTTGCAAGTTGCATATCA
>KN470693.1:0-23099 GCA_000787095.1 Periophthalmodon schlosseri | reverse complement strand
TACGTACGAGTTACAGATGCATTATTCCAAAAAATATTACAAAAATAAGTGATTGCATCAAGGTATTGTTTTCAGTGTCTATAGGAAATATGAACGTTTCGTAGCCAACTTTGTGGTGTTACTTAAGCAGCACTTCCTCTGGGTGGTAGCCTAGTACTTTTGTAAAGGTAGAGGTAAAGAAAAAAAAAATAAAATGTTACGTAGCCTGAATTACAAAGGCTTTGCAAATTATAATTCTAAGGTAGATTCATAAAGAGTTTTGCTACAAATGAATACAATCACAACCTATTTATTTCAACTAATAATAAATAATAAGTAAAATTGTGTTATGAAATGTTTCTGAATAATTAAATCTGCACTATAACTTTTTTTTTAAGAGAAGGGTTTGTCACCTGCTTGTCTGCAGTGTTCCACAATATGGCATTAAACTCATCTATCTCCATGGAGACAAGCAGATAACGCTAAAAGGTTAATTTACAGGTCAGATCTGTGGAGAGGTGACACACATACAAATGTGTGTTTTCAAAGGTATTTTGGGGAACTTGAAATACGTGTAAGTGAAAAAATACAAGATAAAAAGGTTTACTTATAAACTGTGGAACATTTCAAACAAAGCAATAATGTCTCCATGGAGACAAGCAGGTGATGGACCACCCATATTCACCCATATGATGAAGAATAGGCTTTTATGAGCTTTCAACCATCTTGGTGTTCCCTCATTATTAGTTTACTTAGATTTTATTTCAATTGATTCATGTGTATCTGAGTGCTACGAAAATTTCAGTTTTCACCTACCCCCTGTCCCCATCCACTGCTCTGCACTTACATGCACACCAGTGAGGCATGTAGGGTTAAACAATGCACTCATAAACAAACCAAAAACAACTACTGATGCAGAAAAAAGTACTATGAAACAAAGTATTTATATAAAGAGAGGTTAAACATGTGAATCATAAGTTGAATCTGCCTTTTTTGCATAAATAAATACCAATAATACCAAATTGTCAGCTAACTCACTCACTCATTAATTCTCCCCATATAAATCCTTATATTCTAAATAAAATGATTAGTTGACTGATATACATGTTGGTAGACTAAGACACCATCAACAAATTAGTCGACTAATTAAAGGACTAAAGCCCTAATAATATGTGATCTTTTACTGATCTGAACCCTAACCTCTGTCCCTCTCTCCAGCAGATGGCGTGCTATGACTCGGGTAAGACCGTGGAGGAGGACAGTTATGAGGGTGAGGTGGGGGGAGAGCTGTCTGAATGCGCTCTGGCCATGTTGGAGAAGGAGCGTGAGTCCCTCCTGAGCCCGTCGGAGGGGCCCGGGACCCTCCTGAGCAGTAGCAGCAGTCTCCCAACCCCGGCCCCACAGCAGGGCTACGACGTGGAGTTTGACCCCCCTCTGGAGAGCAAGTACGAGTGTCCCATCTGCCTCATGGCCCTCCGCAACGCTGTGCAGACGCCCTGCGGACACCGATTCTGCAAGAACTGCATCGAGAAATCCATACGGTAGGTTCTTTTAATATATCTCTACTTTTGCTAAATAAATCTATCATTTAGAGGTGGACAGATGATCAAGATATGGACAATATCATGAATGTTGTTTTGAAAGAATCCAAAATTTGAATATCGAGTATATATTTTTTTTGTTTTTCTTTTTTGCAGTGTAAAAAAAAAAATAAAAATAATAACAATGACAATAATAACAATAATAATAATGTTGCAAAAAGAGCTGATTAAAAATGCAAACTTTAAAATAAGGTTACAAAGTTCTCTGCATGTTTTCTGTACTTCTGTGGGCGCTTTTACAAATATTTCACATTTAAACCTCAACTAAGAACATGCATTAACACATTTGTTTTGGATTGACATATCGCCTGAATATGGTCATCAAGAAGCAAAAACAAAAGTATTGATATAGATAAATATATTGATATTTATATTGATAAAGATATCAAGACATTTTTGGCAATATCACCTACCTCTAAATATATAAATGTATGTAAAAACATGGGTGACAGTGGCCATAATTATGTAATTCTCTATTTGGGCTTATACTTGCAAGATGGATTCTCACCAAATACTGCAAATAGGTGGAGGGCTGCCAACCATAACCTGTTTATATTTGTCAATAACAGAGCAATGGTAAAAGAAAAAGCTGTGTTTCATGCTACATGTTATTGATATAGATATTGATTTACTAACATAATTTACTAACATTATAGCTTTCGTTGCTGTGACTGACTGACCGAGTTGTGCTGGATACAATCAGCTGTAAATAATAAATAAATAACTAAACTTTATCAATATTGCCAGAGGCCGGAGACACTCCAAGTGTTCACTTGTTCATTCATGTCTGCTATGCACTTATCTTGTCTCTGAAGAGCTTGACTTCATTGTCTATTTTATCTTGCTAACATTGGATTTGTTTGTCTCTTGACAGGGACACAGGACAGAAGTGCCCGGTGGACAATGAGGTGCTGTCTGAGGACCAGCTGTTTCCAGATAACTTTGCCAAACGAGAGATTCTGTCCCTCACCGTGCGCTGCTCCAACCCCGGCTGCTCACACAAGATGGAGCTCCGAACTCTAGAGGTACACCGGCGTCATGCCTCAAACACACTGCAAGATACAGCTGAACAATTTCGTAAAAATATCTAAGTGCAATATTGCTGACCAGCATTGCGTTGCTTTAATAACAGGATTCTGTTCAAAGTTCATGTTTTAAACATGTCCAGAAGAACCACCAAAAACACTGAAATATGAAATATGAACTGACAAACTAGTAAAATAATCACATTTCAGAACATATTCCTACAGATCTACAGCGTTAACAGTTTTTATGCAGAATAAGACATGATATTTTGCCGTTTGTGGAGGAAATTATGGCACTTCAAAAACTGCAACCTTTGAGATTTTCTAATTGCATCCATTCAGATTGAGATTTTGATTAATTTTGCAGCCCTACTGCAAGCTTCAATGAAAGAAGTGACTACTGCTGCTGTCTCAGTGCCATCCCTTTCATTTTGAAGTGCAATATATTGCTAAAGAAATCATGAGTCATGAGTTATTAGTTCAACCTTGTAAAACTCAAATCCTATTGGTGTACAGTAAAATAACAAATGAAATAACAAATAACAAAAAGTATCCATGATAATTATTGACCCCCAGAATTATTGTTCCATCCATCATGTCGATGTAGTATTCATTGTGACGGGCCTATTCATACAACCCATAGAATAGGTCTACTCAAAACAGTAGTCAAAAACAAGCGTTTTGAAAAGTTAAAATCTAGAATTGCTGTCAGTCCAAACCAGTCCTCCTCCTGTTTAATGTTTAATCAAAGTGTGCTGAGAGTGTAGCATTCATTTAGTCATGAAAATGCATTAATTAATTAATCACTGGATTTAACGCCTTTCAAGACACCCAAAGCACTTTACAGTGCATTATTCATTTACTCCACACTCAGTGGTGGTAAGAAACTATTGTAACCACAGCTGCCCTGGGGCAACATGGCCCTCCTTACTCACCACATTCATGCTAAGCAAGGTGGGTAAACTGTTTTGCCTAAGGACACAACAACAGGTTTTGCCACTGGCGTCCCACTGTGGCACCTGGTATCCCGTGTGATCCCCATCCAAGTACTAACCAGGCCTGGCCTTGCTTATCTTCTGAGATCTGACAAGATCAGGCTTTGATAAGCCGGTGTGACCACATTTTTCTATGTATTTAGTATAAACCATGCAAGCTTCAGGCAATGACTCGATTCAGTGCTTGGGGCTCGTTATGCAGTTTGGGCACTCTGCAGTGTGTTTTGGGGCATTAGAGAAGTGCAATAAGGCCATTATATTTTCAGTGTAGTCATTTGTTGATTAGCATGCATGTATTAAGGCATTTATAGAAACAATGTATATGATAAAAAAGCATTACTCAATTATGAATACCCAATTTCCTGTCACACAGCCACAACAGCCACAGCAGTGTAAGAATGTGCCACAGTGCATCACTCGCAATACTACAGAATGTCAATATGCATCGAAAAGCTGTTTCAATATTCAATTTAGGAATTGAGCTGAAGCTTAATATCAGAAAAAATAGAAAAGTAAGTAATTGTTGTCATTTGTGTGTCGGCCAGAACCACCTGTCTGTGTGTGAGTTCTCCACCCTCCCCTGCCCTCACTGTCAGAGGGCAGTGAGGAAGACCTTTGTGGAGCAGCACGCCGCAGAGGAGTGTCCCCGCAGACCTGTGTGCTGCCCAGACTGTGTAACCTACTACATCTATGAGGAGAAACAGGTAACACACACACACACGCGTGTCAGGTGCTTTTGGGGACATTACATTGACTTGCATTCATTTGCTGGAGACCGATCAGCATTAACCCTTTTTATCTTGTATCTATTCAATGACTCTTGTTTTAATTGCTTAAAAATACAGAGCAGTGTTGTCTCTGGCACACTAGCGCTCATGCCTCACATCAAGAAGGTTCCTGGTTTGATTCTGGGTCACTCTGGCCTTTTTGTGTTGAGTTTGCATGTTTCTCCCCGTGTCTGGGTGGGTTTCCTTTGGACACTCTGGTTTCCCCCATCAACTCAAACACGCACAATAGGTCAAATTCCCCTGTTAAGGTAGTCCTGACCAACACTAGCTCAAGATCTGGAGATTCATGTCTTTACATGCTTTAGTGTTTTATCTGCAATTGTCTGTGCCTGGTCACTGACCCACATTCTCTCTCCCTCGTTTCTCCTTTTCCCTCTTTCAGGCCCTCCGCATTTCTCACCTCTTCTCCTCCACTCCTCGCTCCATTATCAGCCACTCACTTTCTTTCATGCGCCCCTTATGATGCGTATTTGACCACTTTATTTACTTGTCTTGAGAGGAAGAAAGAACACTACAGTAGCTCTGCACCCTGGAACTGAACCCAGCCCAACTCGACAATAGAGCGGGGAAATTTTGTTTAGGCTTTAAAGAGGGGGTATTGTGCAAAGTAGATTTTTTTTTTATAACATTGTTCCCTCATCAAAAACATGCCTGATGAGGTTTTAGATGTCATCCATGCATGTTTGCTTATTTTAGCGATCTCTCCCGGGCCCTATTCAAACCCTCCTTACGGTTAACTATAAGATTCTGTGAAATGCTCAGTCCACAAACCTATGTCACCCATGCTCCCACACAGTTCTCCATAAATATACAAAAACATGATACAAAACAAAACTGTAGACAGCAACTTGACAAACCTGATGCTATGTGCAGTAGTTTCACTAGTGGGATACACGCTGATTGTGTTGCGATAGTGCTCTGAGGGAGGAGACTTAATACAGAGAGTAAAGGAAGGGGAGACCCAGAGCGAGCAAAAACGAAAATGAATACATTGTTTACAGCGAATATATCATTTTCAAAACAATAAAAGGTAACATGGTGATCTAAATGTGTTATGTGTTAACTGTTAATACCCCATAGAAGTAAAATACACCCTCTTTAATTTGGGTTCGGCTTGGGCCAGTTTTGGGCCAAGAAACAAAACTCTATAATGCCCTTCCTCGTGCACAAACACACGCACACTGCCCCACAGAGCTGACTCCTGTGCCTTTTTAAATGTAAAGGAGGACAAATCAAAGTGATGGATTGTGCTGTAACAGAAGTTGTGTCACAGGTCCATGAACTGCAGTGTCCCTTTGCCAGTGTGACGTGTCAGTACTGTGACATGGATCTTCTCCGAGACCAGGTCAGTATCTGTTTTAAAGGCCATGGATATGTCGCTAAATGTGTTTGGTTTTTTTTTTGTCTTTTATTTGGCATTGCTCAAATTCAGTTCCCATGTTTCATCTGTGAAATCTATTCCACAGACCCACTGCTGAGCTCCGTATACTGCTCTGTACAGCTGGCACAGTGTGGTTTGCAGAAGCTATTGGCTACATTGGTGTTATAAACATTTATCATGAAGGCGTGAATCACATTTCTTCTGCTTTTTGTCATCTGCCCACCTCCACAAATGGAGAACTACAGACTTTTAATATTACTTATAAATAGCACTTGGCCATATTCAGTGGTGGAAGTACTCAGTTTTGCTACTGAAGTAAAAGTACAGATACAGAAGTAAAAAGTTACTCGTATAAAGTATTTTACATAAGTGTTACAGTGTTAAATGTAGTAATATTGATTATGAAAAATATTCATATTTTTGTCAACAGTAACAATACAAATCAATTTCTTAATTTTTGTTATGAATTTTGTGTATTTATTTTTGTTTGCTCAAAGCTGAAGCTTGAACTCGAAAACTTTAGTCAGGATGTTACCACAAACATGGTCAAAATAACCCTTCAAATCATATGAAAAGTACTTTTTACTTTTCAGTCCAGTTCAAAAAATGTAGTGGAGTAGAAAGTGCAGATACCTGCTCTCAAATGTGGTGAAGTAAAAGTAAAAAGTATCCACTGTAAAATGTACTTAAGTAGAATTTTTAGGTATCTGTACTTTACTTAAGTACAGTACTTTACTATTTGTACTTTGTTACCTTTCACCATTGGCAATATCATATTGATGGTGATATATTGTTCACTGCAACTGATTTTCCTCAGTTATGAGGGGAGGCAGACGGAGATCGTGGCTACTTGCTAATGCTAAAGCCTAGAGTGAAAAACTGTAATAATGAAATGGATAAGACATGAGGAGTCGAAGCACAACGTATAGCTATAAATTAAATTGCAAAATTGTTATTAAAAGTATTATAAAACCCACTGTTAAGCAGGCTTAAGTATATCACCAGTCGTACAATTATTGTATATTTTCTCAATTATATTGTGATTAAAATAAAAAACAAAACAAAAAAAAAAACTGCTCGTTATAAATATATTTTGTGGAGAACAAAAAAGTCAGACAAAAATCATATTTGGTGGCCAATGATGTAAAACATGTCCTAACACATGGCTCACCACACCTGTAACTAACAACAGCACAATATGGTGAAATAGGTGGAGATAGACAATAGTTAGAGAAAATTAAACACTTAATGTTTATGTTATTTCAGATGGAATCCCACTGTGACACTGACTGTCCAAAGGCACCCATAGCATGCAACTTTAGTATTTTTGGCTGTAAGGAAAGGGTAAGTGCATGCCATTTTTGTTATGTTTTTTCTGAAAGCTTGTGACACTTGAATATTATAACTTACACCTTATAGTCCCACCACTACTACTAGCATACCACAATGAGTCCCTGCAACAATACTCGATTTGTTCAATACGACCATCACAATACAATATACACGTATGGCTCAGTACATATGTATTGTACCCTGGTGTTGCCTGCTGCAGATGCTGCGACACGACCTTGCCCAGCACATGCAGGAGTTCACTCAGATGCACATGAGGTACATGGCAGAGTTTCTACGAGGCCTCAGTGTGAATGGCACCAGGACTCGAGCTCCCAGAATGCACTGCTCCTCCGCCTCTGTAGAGGAGCCAGGGCCCTTCTCCTGTGCAGTGAGACTGACCAGCTGTAACGGCGCGTCAAGTCAGCCCAGCGAGGAGATGCAGAGGCTGCGGGAGATGGACGCCCGGCTAGTGAAGCAGGACCACCAGCTGAGAGAGCTCATCATACTCAAGGAGACACAGGTACGGCCTCAGCTGTAGAGGTCAGCTTTGAAATGAACATCAATCAACTTCCAAGTTTAGTTTAAGTTGTGCAAATATGCATTTATCCATTTGATAAAATAGTCTGACATTTTAGTCAAATTTTTGGCCCCCTTGTTCCTTGCAGACAGGCCAGCTGGCAGAGCTGCGTCGTAGGGTGTCCATGCTGGAGGAGACGGTGAAGGAGCTGGATGCGCAGCAATGTCATGGAGTGTTCATCTGGAGGCTGCGTAATTTCTCTGCTCTGCTGAAGAGCCAGGAGGCAGGCCAGCCCGTGGTGGAGCACAGCCCGGGCTTCTACACCGGACGTCCTGGGTACAAGCTGTGTCTGCGGCTACACCTGCAGACGCCCAACGTCCCACGCTGCTCCAACTACATCTCCCTCTTTGTCCACACCATGCAGGGCACCTTTGACAGCCAGCTGTCCTGGCCCTTCCAGGGCATCATCCGCCTGGCCATCCTGGACCAGGGACCCGAGGGCCAGCACCACATGGAGATGATGGAGACCAAACCAGACCTGCAGGCCTTCCAGAAGCCCACCATCCAGCGCAACCCCAAAGGCTTTGGCTATGTCACCTTCATGCACCTGCACCAGCTGCACCAGAGGGCCTTCATCAGGGACGACACGCTACTCATCCGATGTGAGGTCACCCCGCGCTTTGACACTGGACATAGGGAGGGGCCCGCAGTGCAATCCCGGGGCCCAGAGGCCCCTGCCACTCGGGACTAAAGACATACAGCCGGACTGTGGCCCCTATCACCTAGGACTAGAGACAAATGACCTGACTGTGGCCCCATCACATGGTACTAGAGACGAATGACCAGATTGCCCCCAATCACATGGGACTAGATGTACAACCACACTGTCCTGCCCGAGACATACCAGACTGTGGCCCCTGCTGCTAAAGGGACTAAAGGGGCCCAAGCCTTCACTGACCATTACAGAGGAGTCTCTTTTAGCTCAATACAAAAGCACTGTAAATGCTTTGACCGCTTTACTGTTACCACGGTTTACCATGTTTTACCACAATTTTTTTCTAATATAAGAGAAAGTACCAGAGACTGGAGTCTAATGCGCTCTTCATTTTCCTTTTTAATATCTTTAAAGGATCGGCCCATCGGCCTTGAAACAAGCATGTTTTTCCAGGTAAATGAATGTAAGTAGAGGTGTGAGCAGTGTGGGCCATGCACTGGCTCATGTGAGGCCTCTGTCCTCAGGCACAGCACAACAGTCAGGCCTGTGGAGCCAGGACCTCCAGAGCTAAAGTTTCATTACATATGCTATATTTTACTGTTTCTCTCACTTTCAAGAAAACATCCAAGGCTCTGCCACACAACTTTTACACAAAAAGAACAATATGACAATATAGTGTTTGAATCAAATGGTGTCTTAAGGAAAGCATCCTAGCACGTCACTAATCCACAGCACAAATGCACACTTTATGAACGCTGAATGTGTTGCTCTCCTCACTCTTTAGGTCTGGACTCTAAGTGTTTCTTCCATGGGTAATCTGTAGATGACTATACTTTTCAGTGTGTCTGCGTGTTTGACATTGGCTGTATTTTATGCACTGTATTTTCATGTTAACAATGTAATGTTTGTGTATTTTACTGATTAAACCATTTCCATTGAACTAACATTAGTTGTTGAAAATATACAGGGTTGTTTTTATATTAATGAAACTGTGTGTACCATTTGGCTCATGTTTTAGTCCTCCACTGGACTGCACCTGGTTGGTTTAGAGTTAACTTTGAACCTGGGAGAAGTGGTTTAGGATCTGGTTTAGTCCTTGTGGCACAGGACGAAAGGATAGTATTAAATGAGGCGGTTCGTCATAGTGTCAAAAGTTAAGAATTACAATTTTTTTTTCACATTTTGGGTTAAGTTTAATTTCTCGTATACCCTGTACTGTAGATTATCATCAATTACCCAGATACAAAAAAAAAAAATAATAATAATTACATATGAATTTTGAACAGCATTTATTAAAATTTGAATACAAAAAAATCAATAATCCAAATGTTAAAGGCACAGTTAAATATATTAGAACACGATAATAAATAAAAAATGTAAAGATTTCTCTGCAGTGCTACTCATCGATGTAAGGGAGTCTGGCTGCTCCGTATGCTTCCTCTGGGTCCTCAGTCTCTCTGGGCCTGTCCTTGTCTTTGGATGACCCCTCTTTTGAACCAGTCAAACTCACTGTGGACAGACAAATATGGATACACACAAAATACATAAAGGCACTTACATTATTACCAGCAGTGTCATGTACTAGCTGATGTGCTATGTAACTTTGTGTTGTAGTTTTGGAGACCTTATGACCCACAGACCTAACCAACTAAGTCCATTTTACTTTAAACTTATTAAAGTAAATAATTGTTCCCCTCTGATGTGTGAAAAAATACAATATATCTTCAGTTGAGTGCAAAATAAAATACAAAAATATATAAAAAGGAAAAGGAAAAAAAAACAAAAACAAAATCCTCATTGAACAATTTCAGTTTTCAATTCAATTTTACTTTATCTTATTAAAAACAAATGGCTTTTATTATTAATTTCCGGAACATGGACAAACAGACACTAATAATTGCTATTAAAAACAAAAAAATTCTCAAAAATTGTCAAATTTCTTTCTCAAAAACAGGAACACATCTTCTGACTGACAGATGATTAACTGTACACCTCTTGGTTAAAAAAACAGTTGATTATTGATGATTCAGAATGACTGTATCTCAATCTTGATTCAAACTGCACATCCCCAAATCCAATTATCCTTTTTTTTTATTTTGTTTTGTCTTCGTTTCTTGTATTTGAACATAAAGCGCAACACATAGACTGTAGTGTAATGTCTGCCTAACTCACGTGGAGCTTTGGGCGCATCTTTCCCACATTTCAGGGTGCTCAGAGCAAAGCACTCGGCCATCCAGGACAGCACCTCTCCGCAGTACCGGATCTGAGGAGTCAAACCCACAACCACAGCTTAGGAGAACAGTTTGTTTACATCAGAAAAAATGACACAAGACATTTTACTCACCTGCGTTTCTACAGACACCAGGCGCTTTTCCTGGTCTCTGAAGCCACCAACGATTTTCAGCAAACTCTGCACCCTGGAAATGCACACGCAATTGTTAAAATGGTAAAAACACACACTGGACTTAATGACATTATTAATAGTACTAAAGATGAATTAATTTTTTTTGTATCCTGTTTCGCAATTGATGATGACAGGATTCTTTGATTTTCTATTTAAAGTGGGACCAAACACCTTAACTCCGCCCACAACTGCATTTCAAATAGAGCTGCTGAACTGGGTAGTACTTGGGGGACTAAAGAAAAGAGTGAGGGGGGAGGAGGGGCGGGGTCTGGACATATGAGGAACAGTGTGGTTGGTCTAACAGGTAACCACACTTCAAACTCCGCCCCTGCAGCCAAGTGTTTGTAATCAGAAGCACCTGGCTGTGATCAGGGCAGTCTTTTGTGATGTCACCAACTACTGGAAATTGCAGAGGCCACTGAAGGCAGCACAAACGTATTAACCAGAAAGCAGCTATTTTACCTAGTTTGAACTAAAATATCCAAAAAATGACTAGGAACAGTAGTAGTTTAACGCTGCATAACAGATGTCATAATAACACATAAAGTAATCACTTATAATCTGGAAATCTGGAATATCTAATTTTGTTAGAACCAAAAAATAAATCATTAGCCTTTGTGGAGCGTCAGCATTTAAGACCACTAGATGGCAACAACCTACAATACAAGCAGTTATCATATCCTTAGCCTCTAGCATACCTCCTTAGTGTACACTTAAAATGAAATATGCATGTATTGTGTCATTTTTTTTTTTCTTTTTAAAGTGTATGTTGATCCAAAGCATATAAGTTAGATGTAGGTGTTAAGGTACAGCATGTATGGAGGTGTCATGTCACCTGCATGATTCAATGGAAGTAGAAAGTTAAAACCATAATTCGGAACATATCATACTGTGGAACATTATAGTCAAAGGACCAACACGGTAAGAAGCAGGCGGAGGCTCCCCACCAATAGTCAGGTTTGTGGAGATGCAACCAGCTCACAGTAGGAACATATGCTTTGTTAAGGAGGGGGTATTTTACTTCTATGGCATATTAATTACTAACACATAACTTACGTAGACTGCCATGTTATCTTTTATTGTTTTGAAAATGCTATATACGCCAAAAACAACGTATTAACATGTTTAATAAGTTCGTGTCAGCTCTGACTTCCTTCCTCCACTCCCCCTTCAAAGCGCTATCACAACAGAATCAGCGTGCATCCCGCAAATGAAACTACTGCTCATCAGGTTTGTGAAGTTATAGTGAACTGTTTTGTATCGTGCTTTTGTATATTTATAAAAAATTGTCGTGTGGAAGCAATGGTGACGTAGGCTTGTGGGCTGAGCACTGGACACAATCGTACTGCTAACCGTAAAAAGGGTTCGAATCGGGCCCGATACAGATAGCAAAATTATTGAAACATACATGGATGACATCTAAAACCTCTTCAGGCATGTTTTTGATGAGGGAACAACATTATAACATGGTAGAAAGCTAAAAAAAAAAAATGTATAAATACCCCTTCTTTAAACAAATGCATGTGTATTTTCTGTGTAATGCCTGACGTGTCTCATTCAGGGTAAATTGCAGATAATTGCAGATAATTGCTAATCTAGTACTAGTAACACTAATGGTACTGAAATCAAGTTTGAAATTTTAGTATGGTGACAACACTAGTCTCACTTGGATGCAGTGTTCTTGAGCCTCTCGTCGCTGCTCTCCCAGTGCCGCCTCTCCAATTTGGCCAGGTAGTTCTCCTTCTGCACCGTTTCCCAGGTCTTCAGCTTCTGGTCCAGGCCAGGAGGCAGCTCCTTCTCTGCAACCCCAGCAAAGCACATACTATTAAAAGTTGGGTTTATTAATAATGTACCAATACCTAAACAATATATTATGTCCCCTTAGAATGGATGGTTTCCAAATTCTGTGTCGATGTCATAATCCCATATGGGGGGAAAGAGCCAGTTTATTGATTACATTGTAGTTTGCCATGAAATATCTAAATGATAAATTCACAAATGTTGAATCTATTCAGTCCTATTATTACCTGTATTACAACAAAAATCTGCATTTTAACAATATTTATTTTGAACTTTGAGCCAGTTTTTGTTTCATGTTGAGAGGCCCAGTAATTACAGACATATTAACCATAAACCGGGACAACAAATCTGACACTTAAACAGCACATTCAACCATAGAATTCTAACCTGTCCTCTAGATCAAGGACAGAAGATTAATGCTATTAAGGAATAAGCAACAATGTCCTTGGTAAATTAAAGGTACCTTAAGGTGTGTACCAATGATGAATCATAAGGTCTAGATACAATGTGGGTTCTCTTGTCGTGGCAAATGCAGTGGCCATCTTGTGAGTGGAGTAAGTAATTCAGATTGAAAATAATATAAAACAGGGCCAGAAAATTCATTGATTACAATTTTTAAATTGAGTTATAATGATGTCCTTGTGGTTCTAATAATGCAGAACTCTACCTGTCTCTGTCAGCACATTTTTATCTGAATGAAGAAAATGAATATTCACCTAAAAACGCTGCACGTGTCTATATTTTATGCAGAATTAAACTACGTGTGTCAGTACACCATATGGACACAACCATTGATAATTATTCTGTTTACTTCACGCCTATTATTATAAAAGACAAATTTATTACCTAAAATGAAAAATATTTTTTTCAAGATTTGTTGGGCATTAGATAAAGTATAAATACAAAAATAAATACATGGTACAAAGTATAAATACAAAAAATACCAATTATTAAAGTATTAAAGAGAAAATTTAAATTAAAAAATCCTGTTAGTTTGTATGAGTTCTTGAGAAGAATTCTAAAGATTAGTGCTAGATAGTCAGGTTTGGAGGGACGGAAGTTATCCCGTAGTTCTGGTTGCCACGGTAACATGTTAGCTTCCGTTGCTAAGAACAGAAATGTTATATTTTTTACTGTTTATGTTTTATTATATGGTGTAAGTTGAGATAAGACTAGTACGTGACAAATTTGTAACCAAACCTTAACCTTAGCCGTTTCTATAACCATAACCTTACCATAACTCATTTTCTAACTTTAAAAAAATAACCCTGTTCTTCAACTTCATCACTTCGTATGATCAATCGCAGCAGACCCCACATTCTAGCAGTAACCAATTCTAAACTCACAAGATGTCTGCTGGAACTGGACACTCTTTACTATAGGTTACCATGGTGCAGCTCTCTCTAGTATCTTATTCTCATTGGTGTGACATACCCAGGAGTTCTTGCTTGGTCTCAGGCTTCTTGCACAGGCTGAGGACAACTTGGGACAGGTGGCTGATGATGATGAAGGGCGGGGCTAGGGCAGGTCGGCTGTGGTACTCCACGATCAGGTTGTACCTCTGAAACTTCCAGTAGATGTCCGTGTGCTCCTGGACCACCTGGAACGTGTAGCTGCAGATGGCACAATGCAAATTTACTCAGTGGAAATGTTACTGGCTGTTTATATTATACATTTTAATTTTCAGGCATTATAAACTACATTTGAACATCTTACCATGGATTTTTCATAATGTATATGAACTTAACTTTAATTTTACTGTCCACCATAGTGGAAATGTGTGTTTGGTTCACCACCACATGAGCACAACAATCATTCCATCACAGCTTGGGTAATGGGTAATCCTGCCTTATATTTTTTGCATACTAAACACACAAAAAAATAAAGCAGTTTAAATATGGCTAAAACAATCACTGAAGCTGAGCAAAGGAACTGTTAAGTGATGATGTCACAAGGTGAAGTGGATACATCCAATGGCATTTTGATAGATATTTAACTGCTTCAAGGCTTGTGTACAATCCTATTATTAAAATCAGTTCACACACTCATATTAAGATAAGATAAGCCTTTATTGTCTCCGATTGGAAACATTTGTCTTGGGCATCTGGGGCACAGTGGAAATAGACAACATCCAAACAGTTTCATACATAATACAGTACAATACATCCATTTCTCTGTCCCAGAGCTGCACAATCCAAAGAAAGGCACTACACGCATCCACACTGCACATAAACTATTACACAATACATCTGTGGCCTAAAGTACAGTTCATATTGCACTCTCCCACATGGGCCCAAAAGTGCAGTTAATATTGCACTCCCCCTATTATTTATTGTGAAATTGCTTCTGTCCTCCTCAGGACAAAGTCCCTGTTTCTGCTGTTTATGTCACTGGGTTTATAGTCTATGGGAACGTTTGGACCCATATAACTCAGAGCATGTCAGACTTAACCCCACAGTGAAGGCAATGGGGGAAGGACATGGCTCCATTTAAGGCAAACAACATTTTCCCATTGACAAATGGAGCTAAACAGTGACCGCCCACCTCCGGTTCTGGCAGTAATTTTCTTATTCATTTATCCCATAGACATTTGGGAAAAAAAATGTATATTATAAGTTTGAAAGCTTGCTCAGGTATAATCAGCTACGTGGTGACTAATGACCACAAGACCAGTCATTTTATGTGAAATCCTAAAACAACAGCGTCATGGATATTAGTTACCACATAGCTGATTAGCTTCTGTAATGCCCTTGAACTCTTAACATTTGATTTTTTTTAAGTCTATGAGAAAAATAAATGGAAAATGTACTTTCGGAACTGGAGCAGACTTCGAAGTGGGCGGGGCTGTTGAGGTCCATTATTTTGCTTGGAATAAAAAAAAAATACTGTAAAGAATCAATTCTATCCAAACTATTCAAAACGAGCATTTCTGTTTTGATTTTTCATTTTGTTCTTGGAGGTGTAGAAGAATGAGAACGGTGCCGTGTGGTTTCGTGGTCCTGACCTGAACATGGCGATGAGCAGGTTGAGCAGCAGCACGTTGGTGACCAGCAGATAGATGACCAGTAGCAGGATGACCAGCCAGTTAGCATAGACGTTTGGACAGGGCGGTCTCAGGCCCTCGATGATCTCCTCTGTGTCATCGGTGCAGTTCATCTCAGGCATACGCGCCGCTAATAACACATTAGAAAATAACACTTAGTCCACATCGATACTTTGCAGGTGATGTCATCAACATTCCCTGGGATGTGAAGCTAACATGAGGATCTGCTTTGTCTGAAGCTTTGTTACTCAAGTTAGACTAATCTGAGCTTTGTTTAACACAATCTGACCATAAAGAACTTACTTAGTTGGAACAACAACAGGTGAGCTGATATGTACTTACACTTTTGTACTTTTTGTGTTAAACAAGTCCCTCTCAAATAACATTACAGTCACAAGCTAGCGAGCATTAGCCAAACCAATTTTCAGTTAGTCACACTCACTTTTTTGTTGAATATTAAACACCTAAACAGGGCCATACATTTCATACAATCTAAAAACTTATCAGGCTGTGTTTGCTAACGTGTGCATTGTGTCACCATGGTAACTGCTGAACATTCCTCCACAAACATACATGCAAAAAAAACCTTGCGTGGTGTCTCTGCATAATATCAATATTTTATTAAAATTTGCTTATTGAGTTGGGATGACACACATTCATATTCAGACTGTAGCAATGGATATATTTCTGTTTTCCAACACATCTCCTGTATGCACCCATTGGAGGGGAGAGTGAGAGTCTTGCCCAAGAACACAACTGAAACTATGAATAGTTTGGAGCTGGGATTGAACTGGCAACTTTTGGACTGGTGGGTGAAAGTTCTACCACAAAGCCAGTGCCACTACACTCATGTAAGAATACAAATAGTCCTTTGTAGAACTTAGTGCACTACCATCTATCTCCTCTAGGGGGATCTGTCCGAAGATGTGCAGGTAGGGCCGGTACAGTGCGCGGCGGAACACCCAGTCGATGCGCGGGTCGTTGGGGTGGAGCAGGGCCTGGGTCGCTACGCCGTACGCTAATAGCCACACGCATAGGAAGAAGAGGAAGAAGAACACGTCCTTCATCTGCGGGAGAAAGACAAAGGTGCGGTTGGCATTGGGTACCTTGGAAAACAATGACAAAACCAAAGCCTAAATATAACTAAACTTGGGTAGAACCTGGACAGCGCTAACCAGATCTTAAACAAGAATAATCCTGGGTGTCTAAACCAGGAAGATTAAATCAAAAACAATACAATAACAGCAAAAGACCACCGACAGAGGCACTTAGACAAGCTTGATAATGCCATCAGTAATCAGCACATGTCCTTTATCTCATCACAGCAATAGAAAAGCGAAATCTTATGCAATACGTTGACCTCAGAATACTTAAAACTACACAGATTCGGTATTACTTATTACTTATTTTTAAATGTGACACAGCACAAAAAATATGGCTAAAATATCAGGTTTGCATTATTAACCCTTAAAGTGCGGAAATGGTACTGCTAAGTATCTACTGCTGACCATTCTCTCCACAATGATGATCTTGGGCCCCAGCTGCTTGTGGATGGCAAAGATGTGGATGAGACGTAAAGTGAACACCATGAAGTCTATGGCCAGGACTGTCCTTCCCGCTTCGTACGTGCTTTTCATCATTCTGGCAACACACACAGACACACGGGTTGGGTTTCCATACTTTCGCGGGGCATTACATTGACTCACATGCATTTCCTGGAGACTGATTCTAACCTTAACCAAAATCACTACTTGCCTAACCCCTAACCCTTAACCTTAACCTATTTATTGAAAACTTTTACGTCCTGGGAGACCTGATTTTGTCTCCATAAGGCAGGCAGGTCCCCATGGGGTGAGTGTGTGTATAAAGATCAGATTTTAGTCCTCACAATGGGATAATTATCTGTCTGCACACCCATATCATGATGGTTATAGGCAGTGTAAGTTTAAAACCCCTCAAAAAGACTAAAATTTTACACAACAACAAGCTATAAATAAAGATAAAATCGTATGTCTCATCTATTAAAATAGGCACAGTATCAGTATATATTTTTATATACACTATGCATAATATTTATATTTTATGGAGTATTCTCAAAGTTTCATGTACCTGCAGGAAACCCCCACCACAAACAGGGAGATGGCCACCATGTCACACTTGTTCCAGTTGTCCTCCCAGTACAGCTTAAACTTCTTCAGGATGTTCATCTCCTCGTCTGTGAAGAAGCTCTGGGCAAAAACAAAAATACAGAATGCACTTCCTATTGAAATTTAAAGACCAATTCTAAACAAATTGGAATATTTCAGTTTTGCCCAGAAAGGAGATCAAAATCAAGTTTGAAGCAAAGCTGCATATTTCATTATTGGTAAATTAAACTTCACAGGTTCTAGTTAGAAACTGGTTGAATAACCACCAGTAAAAGAGAGCAGAGTGCAACTACCGTAATATTCTCAATATAAACTGAGAAAAACATTATTAAATGTTCTTAAACTTACAATTTCACTATATACACTGTAAAAATCTGTATACATGAATAAGAGTACAATAGATATTGTGGGGTGCATGAGTGGTCAGTGAGTAGAAGGAGATTCTGATTCTGGTTCTGATTGGAAGGCAGATAGGTAGAGCTAAGAACGAAGCATTTTCAGCTTATTGCAAGGCAACAGCAGAGGTGAAATGTTTATTCATTTTAATTGTTATTCATTTAAACAGATCAGGGAACAACTTTATTAGTTCAAAGAGATAAAAGAATATGAGTTATATATAAAATAGTTGGTAAAAACAAACACTCTTGAACAGAGCCATGCATGTTTACCTGCCGTATCTCCTCCAGCACCAGGGTGGACACCCAGATGTAGAGCATGATCTCCTGGGCCCCAGGGCCGTAGGGCGGAGGGGGCCTGAAGTCCAGCAGCAGCACGTATGTGAAGAGGACGAGGAAGGCAAAGTACATGATGACATTCCCCAGAAACACAGTGACCGGAGCGCTCCAAAACCTTCTCCAGCGCCGTAGCAGGAAGCGCCACCACACATAGGCACAGGACTGATCTGCTGGGCCCCCGGGGGACGAGTCTCTGACACACGGACACACACATGAGGCAGGTTCTATCTAATACTCCACTTTTCCACTTCCATCAAAGCTACTAGTATTGTCCCAGTACTCATATTTGCATACTTCAAACACACACAAGGAGGACCTGACCCAGTTCTTTAGAATGTTTTGATCCACACTTCATCACGCACTTACACGCTCTTCGCACTTTCAGCAAGTGTGCAGCGATGCAGACGTGAGTCAAATATCATACCCACAATGCATTGCACAGAAATTAAATGTTGTGCAATACTTAGCAGCGAGTGATAACTAGGTAAAATGGAAAGGAATGCCTTAATAGTTTAAAGTGCATATGACAGGTTTGAGTACTTTTTCACTAAAACATAGTTAACATCATTATATTTAAGATTTAACTCAAAAGGTTGACTAGTTTTGTCTACTTTTTAAAATTTTGGTGAAGTTTATATTTTTACTTCCTGGTTGGACATGGGCAGCGGTTATGACATACGTAGAGGTTATTTCTGTTTTGTTACCTAGCAACCATAATGTTAAGGGCCAAAACTTGTCAGAATTACACAATAGTTATGATTAGACTAATAAAAATAGATGGCAACACATCTATTGTGTTAAATAAATGTTTAATCTGTCAGACAAATATGTTCCTTATTCGTAAATTGTCCCTGCATTTTGGATGGAATTTTTGGTGTTGATGATATAGGTAGAGGTATTCCGTTTGAACTCAGCGCTACTTCCTGTTTTTTGGTACTTTTCTTCTCAACTTTTATCCACAAACTGCCACTTAAGTGATATAAAACTATGATAAATATTTACCACAGGTACTCTCCCACCAAACCAAGTAATAGTAAAAAAAATGTATGCACTTTAATAGATAACATTTTAAATAAACATGTGGATTGTCATGGTAACGCTGTAACAAATGTTCAAATGTAGGCACTGTTCTCATTTGTTTGTGGCCAATCAGCAAATTATTAAAACTGGGCTGAGCTCTGGCTTTCTGATTAATTTAACTGCAGTTTAACAACACAGGTGGCAGCTGCTTTACACTGTTGAACGTTTTACTAAGTTCACTAAGTAAGTTATCTGAAGTCCCTATCCTCTTCAGCACTTACACGCTTCACGCACTTTCAGAAACTGCACACTTCATTGTCGTGTGTATAGTGCGTAGTGTGGGTACTGGGACAGAGTCTTTTTTTAATTCAGGTGTCTATAACAATATGTGTGTGGTCTATACTCACAGAGGGTCATCATCATCGGTCAGGAGCAGGGCCTTTTCTGTATCCAGACTGTCCAGCTCCACCAACTGACCCTTACTACTCTCCTCCAGCTCCTCGTCACTAGCACATACATATAAATATTTCAGTACAAGACGCTTTTGCATATCATAGACAAAAAGAACGAGCCCCCAGTTTAGTCCTTTGCAAGACAACACTAGCAGGTACGTCTGTATATTATATGACGATATGAACAGTGAAAATTTGATTGAAAAGCAAAATATAGCCTATTTTATTTTCTAATTGTAATATAGATTTCGCATAATAGAAAAATACATTTATTCTATCAACTGCTCAATATCCTATACAACTATACAATATAACAGCAACGCAATGTTTCAAAGACATGGTAAACTACAGTTGTAAGATATATTTGGTAGCGTTTATAATAACTACACTTAATTAGCCTTAATAAAGCATGAACAAAGACTTCAATTCATAATGAACAAATACTTAATACTTGTTCTTAAAGAGCCCGTATTACGCTATTTTTCTGATCTGTTATAACGTTGTTTCCTCATCAAAAACATACCTGGAGTTGTGTTTTGTTTCATTCACACAGAGTTCTTCTCTCAAACAGAAAACACTCTGTTCCACCTTGTGATGTCATGTGGTAATACAGGAAGTGCTCCACTGTGTTTTTAAACTCCATACAGCTTCACTAGAATCATTTGGATAATTTCACGGAACTGCCATTCGCTACTGAACAAAAGGTAAAACGTAGCTGTTAACTTGAAAACTACTGCTTCATGACATCACAAGATGGAACAGAGCAATTTGAGCTTTGGAGATGTAGACAGCCCAATGATCAGTGTTACTAAAACATGTGTGAATGAAACACAACTCCAGGTATGTTTTCGATGAGGTAACAACATTATAACATGCTTTAAAGCTCACAAGAGTCAGTTTTGTGCAATATAGGACCTTTAAGTTGCTACTAAGCCTAAATCATCATACTTGTCTACTACGTCTTCATGCTTTATTGAGGCTATTAATTATTATAAAGTGGTACCATATATTTCGCTCATTCTTTTCTAAATCTAAAAATAGTGAGCACTGACCTGAACTTGATGAGGTTGGTCCAGATGAGTGCAGGGCAGAAGAAGGACACCACCAGTTTGGAGATGGCTGTGTCTGTTGTCATGGCGCCCCACCAAATCTTTGTCAGCAGAGCCTGGAAAGCGCAGAAAAGCATTTGGTGAAACATGGCAAGATATTAAAGGTCCTACATTATGCAAAACCTCTGATGCCTCTAAGCTTCTACCCATGTTATAATGTCATTACCTCATTAAAAACATACCCTGAATTGTGTTTTGTTTCATTGTACAGCTCAAAATGTTCTGTTCCACCTTGTGATGTCATGAAGTTAAAGCAGATCTATTATGCAAAATCGACTTTTCAGAGCTTTTAACCATGTTACAGTTATTTCTCCTCACAATTTACTGACCCAAAGTTGTATTTGGAGTGATTTGTGCATGTTTGAGCAATCTTTAATCACTTACTTTAAGGGCTGAAATAATCCAAATGATTCTAGTGAAGATGTATGGAGTTTAAAAACACAGTGGAGAACTTCCTGTATTACCACATGACATCACAAGATGGAACAGAGTGTTTTCTGTTTGAGAGAAGAACTCAGCTTAAATATGCAGGATTTGTGTGTTAAACATGTGTGAATGAAACAAAACACAGGTATGTTTTTCATGAGGGATCAACATTATAACATCCATCCATTTTTTTCTGCTTTATCCGGGGCCAGGTCACGGACACAGCAGTCTAAGCAAGGAGGCCCAGACTTCCCTGTCCACACACACTTCATCCAGCTCTTCTGGGGGGATCCCGAGATGTTCCCAGGCCTGCAGTGAAACATAGTCCCTCCAGCGTGTCCTGGGTCTTCCCCAGGGCCTCCTTGGCCTCTTGGTGGGACATGCCTGGAACTCCTCCAGGGAGGAGTCCAGCAGGCATCCTAATGCCCGAGCCACCTCATCTGGCTCCTCTCGATGTGGAGGAGCTGATCTACTCCAATCTCTTCCCGTGTGACCAAGCTCCTCACCCTATCTCTAAGAGAGCGCCCAGCCACCCTGCGAAGGAAACTCATTTCGACCCCAAAGCTCATGACCACGGTGAGGGTAGGAGCGTAGATTGACCGGTAAACCGAGAGCTTTGCCTTTCAACTCAGCTCCTCCTTCACCACAACAGTCCGATACAGTGATCGCATCACTGCAGACACTGCACCAATGCCTGTCAATCTCATGTTCCATCCTTCCCTAACTCGTGAACAAGACCCCGAGATTCAATTCAATTTATTTTTGTAAAGCCCAAAATCACAACAGCAGTTGCCTCTTAGAGCTGAACATGATAACTGATTTAACCAAGAGAAAGTCAGAAAATGAGCAATGAAACAGATGTTGGTCAATAACAGACAAGCAGAATAACCAACAGAAAACAAGCAAATGGAGAACTGTTCCAGAACATCCCCTGTCCTTAGACCCTCCTTCTCGGATACTTGAACATAGATCAGAAAATAGCATTAGCATTGACCAAATATTCAGGGCAGAGGGTCATCAGTCACAGCAACTAGTGACAATAACTTAAATGTTTTCAATCAAATCATATTTAGGCTGTGGTTTCATATATGCCTTAAAATTTGATGTTATAGCTAAACGAATCTTGCCACCAGAGGGCACTGCAGGCTTTATAAATATCATGATAAGATAGAGATGAACTGATGTGGTAGAATTTCTCCACTGGGTGAACACATTTAAGTATATAAGTATAAGTACAAGTAGGAGTTTAAGTGTAAGTATTGACCAAGAGCAGAAATTATTTTAAAATTGTTATCGAAAAAGTATACTTATATTGAAAAGTAGCAAAATGTTTTATTATTGTGCTTGTACTTATTTGTATTACTATATTGTTATTAGATCAACATTATTATAATTAAATGAATTAAAGGGTATGTTTGTTATCCTGAAAGTTAATGAAATAGCCACACATACAGTGCAGTTTGAATTTACCCAAAAGCATAGCCATGTTAAACAAGAGCAAATGATTTCAAGGTATTTTCATAATTGCCAAAAAAGGAAATCCACAAATGTATTTTATTTATCCAACCTAATCACAGTAGTCATTTTGCCTATCCATGTCTCAGTAAAACAAGGCCAGGTCAAGAATGACG
>KN470691.1:7209-18320 GCA_000787095.1 Periophthalmodon schlosseri | reverse complement strand
ATGCTGGCTGGGAAAGCATACATGGAGTCGCATAACCAAGTGGAGCCATAGTGTAGAGAAACATCTGTGCAGAGTACGGACTGGAGACCCCAAGGTCAAGGTGGGAAACACCTCCAAAGGTAGTGGAGAATGATCAAGCCAAGATCCTGTGGGACTTCCAGATACAGACTGACAGAATGGTGACGGTGAACCAACCGGACATTATGGTGGTGGATAAACAACAGAGCAAAGCCGTTGTGGTGGACATTGCAGAACCAAGTGATGGGAACATCAGGAAAAAGGAACTAGAGAAATACCAGGGGCTCAAAGAAGAGCTGGAGAAGGCCTGAAGAAGATCCCAGGAAAAACATCAGACTTCTCAGTCCAGAAAAGTGCATAGATACTGTAGAACCCTTAAGCTCCCAGGCCTCTGGTAGAGGACTTGAGCTTGGAAAAGAATGAGACCACGCGTGGAGGGTGAGGATAATATCGTTCTGGTTGCGTTGTTAAAGTTGTAAATCTGTCACTTTAACTTGGTGTCTGTCTCTGTGATTTTGTTTTGTTTTCTTCATGCCCAAACCCCTAACTCTGACCCCTAACCCCTGACCCCTAACCCTTAATTACAGTGCCAAAACACGTGACATAGGATTAAAAACACCTGTACGTTTGTTGCAGTGTTTGTTACACATGCCTCACACCACAAGAGCAGAGCTTTCAAATACCTCCATGTATTCCTTTGATTTTAGTAAAGTAACTGTACTCTGAATACCACCAAATGAAGTAACTGTACCAGAATACAGTTACTCAGTATTTGTACTCTGAGAACTCGGTCCATGTATTCAGTTACTTCTGTCTATAGGTCAGATCTTCACTCTCATCCTCTTTTTCTCCTCACACACTCATCCTCTTTCTCTCCTCACACACTCGTCCTCTTTCTCTCCTTACACACTCATCCTCTTTCTCTCCGCAGGATTTATAGGTCAGATCTTCACTCTCATCCTCTTTCTCTCCTCAGGATCTGATTCGCAGAGACATCCTGTACTACAAAGGCCGCATTGATATGGACCGATATGAGGTGCGGGACGCTATCGACGGACGCGACGACGACTTCAACGTGAGCGTCAAGAACGCCTTCAAACTGTGCAACAAGGACAGCGAGGAGATACACATCTTCTTAGCCAAGAAACCGGAGGAGAAAGTGCGTTGGCTCAGGGCGTTTCACGAGGAGAGGAAGATGGTGCTGGAGGACGAGAAAATAGGTTTGTTATGGTTTTTTCATTAGTCCTTTGCACAATGATACCGGCAGTGTGATGATAATTGTAGGCATTGTTCTGTCTGAAGCTTTGTTAGACTTTAATCTGAGCTTTATTTTAACACAATCTGACTATAAAGAACTGACTTACCTGAACTACAACAGGTGAGCTGATTTATGCTGTTAAACAAGACCCTCTAAAATAACATTACAGTCACAAGTTAGCTAGCATTAGCCAACAGTTTTTCAGTTAGTCACTCTCACCTTTTTGTTGAAATCCAAGCTCCTAAACAGGACCATGAATGCTCAGACTGATCATATGTTGTTCAAAATGTGTTGTTTAAAACAATTTTATATTTTTGAGTATTAAGACTTTCCTAAAGCTTATTTGTCAGTGTTTGCTAATGTATGCATTGTGTTGCCATGGTAACCACCCAAAGAAAAAGCACAATTTATTAAAAGTAAATCATGATTTATTAAAGGAAAAAGAGATGGGTCCGGGCGCCGCACTGCTCCTGGAAAAGTAGTCCTGATGTAGAAGTAGTCCTGATGTAGTAAAAGTAGTTCTGACGTAGAAGTAGTTCTGATGTAGAAGTAGCCCTGATGTAGAAGTAGTCCTGACGTAGAAGTAGTCCTCAAGTAGAAGTAGTCCTGATGTAGAAGTAATCCTGACGTAGAAGTAATCCTGATGTAGAAGTAATCCTGACGTAGAAGTAGTCCTGATGTAGTAGAAGTAGTCCTGACGTAGCAGAAATAGTCCTGACGTAGAAGTAGTTAGGATGTAGAAGTCATCCTGATGTACTGTTTGCTTGTGGTTCCATTTTGATTTTAATCTTGTATTTGGTTTAGTTCTTGTTTCTGACTGATTTAAAATCTACAGTTTTTGTTCTGGCTTGGTTCTGTTTTGTGAGAAAGGTTTGGTTCTAGATTGTTCTACTGCAGCTTTAGGAGCCAAAGTGAAGAACTGTGTCTTTATAAGGCGGCTCCAAGGCTCAGTTATGTGAATGCTTCTCTCAGTCTAAGTCTCGTTTTGTCTGTGATTGGTTTAAATTTGAAGCTGATGCCATGGTTTGAAACAGCACACATTTTTGTTTATTTATTTAACTTTTTTTGTGTAATCTTGTCCTGGTTTATGCAGTTTAGTGCTGGTTTAGTCCTGGTTTTGTTCTAGTTTAGTTGTGGTTTAGTCCTGGTTTAGTCCCAGTTTAGTCCTGGTTTAGTCCTGGTTTAGCCTGGTTTAGAGTTGTGGTTTAGTCCTGGTTTAGTCCCAGTTTAGTCCTGGTTTAGTCCTGGTTTAGTCCTGGTTTAGTCCTGGTTTAGTCCCGGTTTAGTCCTGGTCCAGTCCAGATCCAGTCGTCCTTTCACCTTTAATAAATTGTATTTTTTCCTTTAATAAATCATACTTTTTTCCTTTAATAAATTGTACATTCACCTTTAATAAATCGTACTTTTTCCTTTAATAAATCATATTTTTTCCTTTAATAAATCATACATTCACCTTTAATAAATCGTATTTTCACCTTTAATAAATTGTATTTTCACCTTTAATCAGCCTGTAGTCATTTCTCTGTTGTCAGAAGAACAGTGAGGACAACAAAGTTGATCAGTCACATGATTTTCACTGTTACAAACTGAGGACAGATTGTGTTGGCCTGATTCTGACATCAGTTGTGCTCTGGTGGGAAAGGTCTTTGGGACGTGTGTTAACCCTTAACCCCTGTGTTAACCTTTAACCCCTGTGTTAACCTTTAACCCATGTGTGAACCCCTGTGTTAAAGGTACAGTTTCTGATAATATATACTCCTCTTAAAAGTTTTGATGTAAAGTTCTAGACCAGTGCATAGTCTCATTGGTGCAGTGTTAGAATTGACTTCAGTTCAAATGGTTTTACACAGGGTTTGGAGTTTCGAGATAGTGATGGTGAGGATGATGGGGTCCTTGGGATATTTTCTGACAGATAGGGAGCCTGCAGCCTCAACAGAACACCTGTGTTAGTGGGATGAGGCCTTAGTCCTAGTCCCGGTTTAGACCTGGTTTAGTCCTGGTTTAGTCCTGTTTCAGGCCTGGTTTAGTCCTGGTTCAGACCTGAACAACATGACCTCAGCCTGAATTTATGGCTCCAGTCGATCTGGTCGTTGCATCACTGAGAGAGGAGAGCACGCTTTTGGACCTATGGGACAATATGTTTAGTAAAAACATCATAACCATGTATTATCTATCTCCTTTGAGACAAGTAAGTGCCATCAGGCCATGTTACAGGTCAGATCTGTGGAGAGGCGAGCCCACTCACTGTAAAATTCTTAGTTTTTCAAGACATTTTTATCAATAAAACACATACTTGTAAAGTCTTGAAAAGTTTTAGGATGTCACTTCACGTTTCATCTCTTCTTCTGTGTTTTCAGGTTTTGAGATCTCCGAGTACCAGAAGCGGCAGGCAGCCATGACGGTGCGAAAGGTGACCAAACAGAAAGGTGAGGCAACAAGAAGACACCAGGTGAATCCCCGCTCTCCTATTGGCTGATCTGCTCTGTCTTCTCATCGCTGTTTACTCCTCCCTAACCCAACCCCTTTTGATTTTACTACTTTGTTTTATGAATGGACCTAGATTAGCTCTGCGCTCTGTTAGCTAGCCCAGTCAAACTGCTGTCTGTGTTCCAGCTTTATTTAAGTGAACTGTCTGCCTCTGCACACGCCACTTTTACTATAGCCACAAAGCAGCTGTTAAGCACCTATGAAAAGACAGAGGGATTCTGCATGTTTTCAGTTAAAGGGTCGGATCAGTGAGGAGGAGTATGTGTGTGTGTGTGTGTGTGTGTGTGTGTGTGTGTATGTGTGTGTGTGTATGTTTGTATATGTAAGTGTATGTGCGTGTGTGTGTGTGTGTGTGTGTGTGAGTGTGTGTGTATGTGTATGTGTATGTGTATGTGTATGTGTATGTGTATGTGTATGTGTATGTGTATGTGTATGTGTATGTGTATGTGTATGTGTATGTGTATGTGTATGTGTATGTGTATGTGTATGTGTATGTGTATGTGTATGTGTATGTGTATGTGTATGTGTATGTGTATGTGTATGTGTATGTGCCTGTGTCTGTGTGTATGTGTCCATGCGTGTGTATGTGTGTGTATGTGGGTCTCATGTCACACTTGTTTAACATATGGGAAGCCTCACAGTGTTTTCTTTGTGCTGAGTAAAGGCAGTTATATAGATTCTCATCATAAACTGTTACATATCTTTTCTTTAAACGCTCTTGGACCTTTTATTTAGCTTCATAAAACAGATTCATGATCCATTTTAGATAGCAAAATCTGATGTAAGTAATCTGACTTCTCTCTGATGGTCCCTCATTAGATTACACAGTTAGCATCATGTGCACAGTCATTTAAATATCAAAGGTCCAAAAATCAGATCAGACTTTGGTGTTTAGTGATACTGATACTATAGTATTGAAGTACTGTAGATATTTGACACTCCAAGTATTTAAAATGTTGTGTAGTGACAGTCCTGGACCAGACACAAAATACATTTGAGATTTTAAAGTGCAAATAGTTTTTGTAAATGTCTTTAAATACTTTTTTAATAATAATTAAAATAACTGTCAGACATGATGTAACAGCACAAGCTCCACAGCTGCACATCTCAGTCACAGAAAACACTGAGTTTATTTTCCCGACGAAGCAAGAACGACCCAGGACCCACATGAACCTGCTGATGTGACCCTTTAGTTTTTAGTATTGTTAGTGCCAGACTAGATGTTTGTACATTTACCATTAGTGGTGCTATTCTTCACAGAATGCATGCCCATGATCATAATTCAAATGTATTTAAGTCTATGGAGGACTCCTCCCTGAGGTTAGCATACTAAAGAGGTTAGCATATTAAAGGGGTTAGCATACTTTAGACCTGTTACATGTTTGTGTATGTGACTGTGCTGTGTTGATGGCACAAGGTGAAGTACTCTCTTGAATTGCAGATTCATTTGTAGATTTCATCTTGAGAAAGAGGGCCATGTTGTATGGACATGGTTTGAAAATGATACAGGTATATACCACTCTAGAGCGAGCACAATAAGATGCCATGGCAACTGCACAGCGCCATTGAAAAAACGCTGTTATCGAAATAAGGAAAAAATATCTTGGCAAAGTAGCATGAAGTCTCTCACCATCTGTTTACAAGCATTATCTCCCCTGTCCAAGACAAAGGGTTTTATAAAACAAATCGATGTATGTCCCTGACGAGATGCCATGGCAACTTCCTGAAAACCTCATCTCCAAATCTGGACGAGCCTCTGACTGTGATGCTTGTAGACTTTAGCGACGTCGTGGCCTGTAGCTCTGGCCTCTGTCCTGTAGCTCTGACCTCCTGTAGCTCTGGCCTCCGCTCGTGTCTTCACAAATGTCCAAGGGGCTTTTCAAACAAACAGCATCAAACAATGTTTCTGCTGCAGAGACGATAGAGACGCATGTGTCACGGTCCAGTCATGTGCCAGGGTCCAGTCATGTGCCAGGGTCCAGTCAAGTGTCAGGGTCCAGTCATGTGTCAGGGTCCAGTCAGGGTCCAGTCATATGTCAGGGTCCAGTCCTGTGTCAGGGTCCAGTCATGTGCCAGGGTCCAGTCAGGGTCCAGTCATGAGTCCAGTCATGTGCCAGGGTCCAGTCATGTGCCAGGGTCCAGTCAGGGTCCAGTCATGTGCCAGGGACCAGTCATGTACCAGGGTCCAGTCATGTGTTATTATTATTGAAGTGAATCAAAGTTATATGAAGTATTTGGTGCCATTTCTTCAGAATGATAAAACGTCATACGTTTTATCATTGCTGCAATTAAACCTAAAATATGCAAATTAGGTATTTCCAAATTATAACCAACACACATTAAATTATCTTTAAACCAAAACGAATTTACCGATAAGAAACGATTTGTCTGAAGTAAAGTGAAACTAGAATAGAACTTATTTAAACAAACCTGCTGTTTTAGAAGGACTGTTCTAGTCAGAGTATTATGGAATTAGTAGTATTAGTAGTATTAGTAGTATTTGTAGTATAGTACTCAGGATTGGTATTTCAAAATAAATACAAGTTTATTAAATGTGTTGTAGCACAACTTCTGTTAATGCATTTGATTTGAAAAGTTACCACAGTGAAAATGAGTCTGTATATTAATACGACTCTTTTAAGTCCTATGTTCCAGTTCTACCCCTCTATAATAAGTCCTATCTGTACCAGTACTACCCCACTATAATAAGTCTCTGTAATAAGTCTTATGCACCAGTTCTACCCCTCTATAATAAATCTCTATAATAAATCGTATGCACCAGTTCTGCTACTCTATGTTTTATTCTCTATAAATTTGTTTGTCTGCTGAGTTTGATTGAAAAGCGTCTCGTGTCATAGCTACAGCTGAATTTCACTTGTATAATTCAGCCTCATCATTCGCCCATCGTGTCTCAGGTTAAACGTGGACCGATAAATCGTATGCACCAGTTCTGCTACTCTATGTTTTATTCTCTATAAATTTGTTTGTCTGCTGAGTTTGATTGAAAAGCGTCTCGTGTCATAGCTACAGCTGAATTTCACTTGTATAATTCAGCCTCATCATTCGCCCATCGTGTCTCAGGTTAAACGTGGACCGTGATGCACATGGACCATGATGGACCATGATGGACATGGACCATAATGGACTGTGATGGACCATGATGCACATGGACCATGATGGACCATGATGGACCATCGTGAACCATGGTGGACCGTGCTGCACATGGACATGCTTGTTTCTATGGAGCATGAGTCAGTGTCGTCTTTGGCCTGTTGCACACAGCACGCTGGACTCATTTAAATGTAAATATTGAAGAATGGTTTAAATAAAGATGAATCCAGTTGAATTTAGCGTCAGTCCAATTGATCAGTTTGTGTTTTTAATCAGATTTTGGAGGAAGAAATGTGAAATCAATACTTAAATTTTACCTTTGGAAAATAAAACTGAAGTGAAGCAGCTAAAGCCAAACTATTTTATAATTTATACAAACCTTTAACCTTTAACCTCTGAAGCTCTGGGACTCACAGTGTGTTATGGTTCATCACTGTCTAAATTATCTTGTTCGATTCTTTCACGGCTGGGCAGATTTTGAACCCAGGATTTGGTCAGCCAACAGCCAGAGCGTTTGCCAGTTTAGCCTCTTCCTCCTGTAACTCCTCTTCCTTCTCTTCCTCCTGTAACTCCTCTTCCTCCTCTGTGTGGAGGTGGATATTGAGAGCATTAGATAGTTTTGTTCTACAGGTTCATTTTGAGTCCATCCTGCTCGTTCAAACAGACTCTGTGTATCTGTTACCAATATTAAACTGACAATATTTCTTCTTCCACTTTTCTTTCCCTGTTTCTGCTTTTCACCCCAATGCCCCTGTTTTTGCCCCCCTGCCCTCCACACTCCCTGTTTTTGGCCCCCTGCCCTCCACCCTCACTGTTCTGCTGTGTTTTCGGCTCTTGCCCCTTTGCCTCTCCCTCCTCCAGGTGTAAACCGGTGCACGCCCCCCTCGTACCCGCCCCCCCAGGACCCCCTCAGCGCGGGGCAGTACGACGTTTTACCAGAGGACATGGCACAAGGAGAGGTTTTTGAATTCAGTCAATCCAAAAGAGGCCAGGCTCCGTTCTGGCAGAATTTTAGTAGATTAGCCCCATTTAAGAAATAGACTCTTCTCCTCGAAGGACCAGATATTTTTCTTAGAAGCACTAAACACTGGATCATCTTGTCTCCTCCCAATGAAGAAAACGTCCCCACATTTATGTAAAAGGACTCTGAAGTCTGAAGCAGTGAAAGGATTTTACCAACGATGGAAACAGTTATAACAAACTCTCGATTCTCACTTTATTTTGTTTGGAATCTGAAGCTCGCATCCATCTTCTGAATGTCCTCCAGACTGTGGCCCTATCATTTCTATTGTATTTTATTTTATCACTGGTAAAGCAGAAACACTCTACAGGGCCCATGTTCCGTGCTGCTATGTGAGGTGAATGTTGTGGAATTGAAATGGGGCACATGAAGGACTGCACACATATAAGACAATTGTATTTATCTATACCTTTGTTTTTGCCTGTTGTGTTCAGCTGAGCCCCAAAAATATTCACATCTCGGCCAAATTTTGAGTTTAATTATTTTTCCAAAATTTTTTTTTTTATTCTTAATTCAAAGGCAAAGCTCTTGTTGTTTATTTGGTCACATTATCTTAAGCTGAAATGTTTATATTGTAAAGTCAGAATGAGAATCTGACCTGTAAGAAATGACATTCAAAAACTGGTCAGGAGTTGAATACTTATCTTACCTCTTGTGTTTCTTTATATTTTGGCCAAATATTTGAATACTTTTGGGCATATCTTGTACCATTGTCTTTAGTCGTAGTAGTTTTTCTTATGACTCATTGTGTTGGATCGCTGCCTTTGGCCACGATACAAACAGGTCACAGAACAGATCGAAAGTGGGATCGCATCAGTACAATCTTTACATCTCTTCACAAAGCTCTTCTGACAGGGTATTAGCAGCACTTTGTGTGTGGTTCTGTCCCCAGAGACCCCCCTGTAGCACTGTGCTGGCTCTACATTCCCATTGACTCATTTTGGAAAGCATCACCTAAATCCTACCTCTACAAATCCCCACTACACAAGACACTGACACTGAAGCGTTGGCCGAGGTCTCAGAGTGACGTTTCACTCTTGTGTTCAGGAACGGCTCCTCGTTCACTTCATTATTTTTGCTTTGTAGAAGAAAAAAAAGGCACTGACTTCCTCCTCATTAAAGACAAAATGCAAATGTAATTCTCAACAGATTTGGAGCAGATTCTACCTGCAGAGCTAAACAGCACGAGGGGGAACGGCGCCTGTTATGTAAGTGAACAGGGGAGAGTGTTTGTGAATAAAAGTGAACGTGTCTCCAACAGGAAGGAACAGAACATGTATCTGCAGGCGTCCAGCTGCAGGGAGCTTTAGACCCATGTTTGTGAGGAGACGGCTGCGTTTCACTGGGTCAGAACAAAACCAGAAGAATAAACTGTCACTGGGTTATTCACCTTAAACACAACATCACAAACTGGACGATCAAGGTTTTGAGTCGTTTTGAGTCGTTTCTTCAGAGGCTCAGATTAGACTCTCTGCTCGACAGACTCACAGTAGATCTGGGCTTTAGTCGCTACTTTGATCATTTATATTCACATATTATTCAGCTGTTAAAGGTGTACTATGGAACTTTGACTGTGGAGGTAGAACACGTTTCCAAGGTTCATCTGCCCTCAGGCTCTGGTGGAGTATCTGCCACCTGCTCGTCTCTGTGGAGATGTTATTGGTGAGCCTGGCGTGTTCCATAGTATGGCATTAATCTGTCTCCCTGTGGATGGTGCAGATAGTGCTAAAAGTCCAACTAACTGATTAGATCTGTGGAGAAGCAAGCCACTCACTGTAGGAATTTATACTTTTAGAAGTTTTATTTTAGCAGTTAACACGCCTGTAAATGAACAAATGCCAGCTATATAATCTTAATGCCACACTGTGGAACATTCCAGGCCCAGCAATAACATCCCCATGGAGACAAGAAAGTTACATAGTGTGCCTTTAATATGAATGAAGTATTTTGGCTTTGTTAGCTTTGGGCACCGCACAGTCTGTGTTTAAATCCTTCTCCCTGTCGTCAGTGGTCTCACCCTGGTTTTGTGATTTAGATGAAGCTGCTGTTTTTGAATCTGCTGTTACATTATAGTGCCCCCTATAGGAGAAACAAGACACTGAAGGAAGTGAGTTTATGAGCATGTGTTTTCCTCTGTGAGAATGTGAGGACAGGTGTGTTTTCTGAGTCATGTTTGGACCTCACATTACAGACTCGTACAGTCTGCCAAGTTCTCACAGTATCATTATGACACATCTGGATTATTGTCATAGGTTTGTTATAATGGACAAAAGAACTTAAACGTTGTTCTGTTTATGTTTCAGTAAAAGTTCAGAGATGGTTGAGTCGCTGCAGTCCCTTAGACAGTGTCCTCTGCTAATATGGGCCCCTGTTCTCTGCTAATATGGGCCCTGTCCTCTGCTAATATGGGGCCCCTGTCCTCTGCTAATGTGGGCCCCTCGTTACATTTGTGGATCTGGTTTAGAGACTTTCAGAACCCAGTTTAACGACAGAAAAATTAAATTTAGCAAATTATTTTCAGACTACACTGCAAAAAAAAGATGACCTGGACTAAGATTAATAAACTTAAACTATTAAAACTTAAAACAATTCCCTTAACTTCAGAGTTTTGACCAGTTCATTTTTACTGACCAGTTCATTTTTACTGACCTAGATCTAGATTGTTTCTTTTCTCTAAACGATTCTTTCACTTCAGAACATGACTTCTTATTTTTTAAAAAGTGACTTACCCCTTTGGCAAATTCATGATATTTTCATTTTAACCTAAATATAAATATTCTACGCCACATAAACAGTTAAATAAAAAATAAGAAATTCTTTCATGTAACTTTATTTCTCCAGAGAAAGTCTAAATATTCTTTTTTGCAGTGGGACAGTTGTTACATTCTTCTGTTGTTGTATTTACAGAGGCTGCCCATACAGGCGGAGTACACTGGTCTATGTTCCATACTGTGGCATTACACAGTTGCTGTTTCTCACTAAAGATTACAACAGACGATAATTCCCAGTTTTATCCTGGCACAGCAAAAAGATGTGGTTTTCCCAGGCCATTATAACCTCAGGTCACATAAACAACAACCCTCCCCTCCCTTATTTCCTCATCCCCATAGCAACAACAACATACGAGTCTGAGCATGCGGGCTACACGCATACTGAACACATACTGAACACGTACTGAACACGTACTGAACACGTACTGAACACGTACTGAACACG
>KN470690.1:9654-23116 GCA_000787095.1 Periophthalmodon schlosseri | reverse complement strand
TATATATATATATATATATATACATTCATTTTTATTTGATTATTTATTGGAGAGGAGGCAAGAGGGAAGGGATTCCTGTCACAGTGTCAGATGCAGTGGTGGAAGAAGTACTCAGTTTTGTTACTTAAGTAAAACTACAGATACAGAGGCAAAAATACTTCTGTAAAAATAAAAGTATCACATGAAAATTTCTAATTAAGTAAAAGGACATTTTTAAAGTACCCATTTAAAAATGTACTTAAAAAGTTCAAAGTAAAAGTATTTTTGCGCAGATGTTATAAAGCTTCAAATGTAGTGATTTTGATATAGATTTGTGCTGAATTTTGTTCAACAGAAACAACTGAACTATTTTTTTCCCTAGCTGTTTGTTTGCTCAAATTAGAAGTTAGAAATTAAGATGCCTGCTGTCAAATGTAGTGAAGTAAAAAGTATACACTTTAAAATGTACTTAAGTAAATTACAGGTACCTAAAATGTATACTTAAGTACAGTACTTTATTACTTTTACTTTAAGTTCCACCACCGGTCGGATGAAAGTGTAAACATGAAAAAATATAATAAAATGTGCCTAAAAACAGCAATATATCATTACAGACTCTTTTTTTTGCACACAGCTGTGGAAAGGACCAAACCATTGTCAGTGTCTACTTATAATAAAAATAACTTTTATATGAATCACTCGGATGGTGGGGAGTAAAGATAAGAAAACCTTTATTAGTCCCACAATGGGAAATTTCAGTGTTGCAACACACAGTTTAAAAACAACAAGAGAAGAAGCATTCAAAAATAATAGGCACTCAAAAATAGACTTTTTTAACACAGAAAGTCAAATAAAATATAAGGCTACAGCACAATTTCAATTATTTTATTGAGCTCTGCTCTAGGACAGACTGACTGAAGAGTGGTTGCCTTTCTGCGCCTATAATCTCTATCTCTTTATCTCTTTTTGGTGTTTTTATTGTTTATGCCTCCTTTCCTCTAACGTCAAGCCCTTGGTTACATATTTTCTCTTTCCTCTCCTCTTCTTTCTCTCGCTCTCTTCTGTCCTCTCCTCCCCTTTACTCTATTTCCTCTCTCACTTGCACCAGCCCCCACCCATTTCTTCTCTTTCTCCACCTTGTCTCCCTCATCCTCCTCTTTGTCTCTCTTCTATCTCCCTCCTCTTCTCATTCCTCCACATCTCTTTTTCCTCCCTCTCTCATATTCTCCCTCTCGCTCGCTCTCATCTCTCTCTCGCACCTGGTTTACTCTCTCCCTCTCTGTCTCTCTAGACCCCCCTGTCCTTTCTCTCCACTCCCTTTCTTCTCTTTCTGCTCCTCCTCTGTCCTTCATCCTCACTATTTTTCTTATCTCTTTCCATCTCTCTATCTCTCTCCCTCCTTTCTCTCCTCCTCTCTCTTCCTTTCCCTGATCTCTCCCACCTCCTCTCTTCTCTTTCTTTTTTCTCTCTATCTCTCCTTTTTCTTTCCTGTCTTTCTCCCTCTTCCCTCTCTCTCCTCCTCCTCTCCCTCCTTCTTATCTCTTTCTTCTCCCTTCTCCTGTCTCTCTTCAATCTCTTGTCTCCCCCTCTTCTCTCACTCCCTGTTTTCTTTCTCTCTTTCCTCTCTTTTTTCTTCTCCGTACTTTAGATTCATGTAAATACTACTCTCACCACATTGGCAGACAAGTTCATTACTGTTAAAAAAAAAAAGCAAGCAATTATCATTATCATTTAAGATCTGACTAAAAATCTTGCCAATTTTTTTCTAGTTTCATACATAATAGTGGGCTAATTCCAATCAGAGGGACAGTGGGCTCAACCATTTCTGCTCATGTAATGTCTGGCCGAGGTTTTTGCTGAGTGTCGCTAAAATCACTAAATCCTAACAGATCAGGCAGCAGAAGGGTGTCACTGACAACACGCTAAACACTTTACAAATGTGAGGAAAACTTCACCGGAGCACTCTTCTGTGTTTACAAAGGTACATCTTTGTGTATCGATGCTAATGCTAATGCTAATTTTGGAGTCTAATAAATATTTAAATAAGAGCACTGACTGAAATAATCTACACCTAAAATAATTGGGTCATCCTTACAATAAATTTAATTTTGTTGTTATGTTACATTTAACGTTCTAATAGAAGTTAGTGTTAGCACTGACACACAAAGCCGTCCCTTTGTAAACACAGAGTGTCCTCCAATGAAGATTTTCCCACGTTAGTAAAGTGTTTAACATGTTGTCAGTGTCATCCATTGTCAGCTCACTGTCCACTGCCTGATCTGTCAGGATTCAGCACAAAGCCCATAGATATTACATTACACTGTCCCTCTGATTGGAACAAGCCGGCTACCGTTGTGCACAGAACCAATTACACAATAGTTTAGTTATGACTAGACAAATATAAAAATGAATGGTAACTCCTTTACTTTGTTAAATTAGTGTTTAGACTGTCAGAAAAATGTCTTCTTTATGTGTAAATTGTCTCTGTATTTTGGATGGAATTTTGACATAGTAGAGGAATGCCTGTAGAAGGATTATGTTTTAGAACTCACCACAGCTTTCTGTATTTTTGTACATTTTCTTCTCAACTCTTTTTCCCCACAAACTGTCACTTAACTAATGTAAAACTATGATAAATATTTAGCACAGGTACTATCCCACCAAACCAAGTCAGAATTGATGATTCATTTTAAAATTTAGACCGTGACAGATTTCTCCCAAAATGCGTTGTATTTCTTTGACGATATCTCAAAACCACAACCCTCTCACTCCTCATTATTTCACTGTCCGCTCCTCTGAAACTGTGTCCTTCCTGCGCCATGGCTAACACATTTAGCACATCTAAACATGGTAATCCGGTTTATCTGTGAATCTGTGCTAACTTTGACTGCAGAGTGTGGCTAATGAGTTTGGCAGTGGTTTTTATGGTGGGTTAACACTGAAATACTAATATTTATAGCCTATTTTAAGATGAATTTCAGTTTCACTATGAACCCATGGTATTTATTTAGTCCTGGTTTAGTCCTTGTTCAATGCTGGTTTAGTCCTGGTTTGGTCCTGATTTAGTCCTGGATCAGTCCTGGTTTAGTCCTGGTTTCTGGTTTAGTCCCGGTTCAGTTCTGGTTTAACCCTAGTTTAGACCTGGTTTAGTCCAGATTTAGACTTGATTTAGCCCTGGTTTAGTCCTTGTGCAGCCTTGGCTCAGTCCTGGTTTAGTCCTGGTTTACACCTGGTTCAGACCTGATTTGGACTTGGTATAGGAACTATGAAAACCATGATGCATTAGCTTCATTAGCTTCATTAGCTTCATTAGCTTCATTACAAATGTTCAGGACTCACACTCTCCTTTGACCCAGGCTTAGACTGGGTTATCTGCAGAGGCGGGGGAGTTACATTTACTTGACTATATTTTTTAAAGGTGCAGTCTGTAATTTGATCTTCACTTGTTGGTCACTTGTGTGCTTATATTTAGACCAAGGATTTAGTCCTGGTTTAGACGTGGTTTAGTCCTGGTTCAGTCCTGGTTTAGTTACAGTTTAGACCTGGTTTAGACTTGGTTTAATCCTTCTCCCTTCTATGGCATTTTAGGATCATAAGGTAGATGTTTGGAACTGACCTTTGACCTGTACACTGTCACACTGTGCCTGACTGTCTCCTGTTTATAATAAATCATCTCTTTGTTAAAAACCTTCTGCTCAAATGTTCAGCCCGGGTTCATGTGCACTCCTTCAGTCACATGAGTCTCATGGCAGACTTTGATTCTAATGTGAGGTGAGCTGTATTAGCCTGGCCTCCAGACTGAAAGACTCTGTTTAGGGTTGAGACTCTGGTCTCCACCTCCTCTGTCTCAAGAAAAAGTCAGACCTCTGGCAGATTGGCTGCAGTTACATGCACCAAAATCGGATTATTATCTGACTTTTAAAATAGTTTAAAGTGGAACTAAAAACTAAAAATCCACTTTTTTCACTACTAAATTGTGTGGTGGTTTAATAGCATTGTGCTGTTCCTAGTCATTTTTGGTAATTCTAGTGCAAACTAGGTGCATTTGCAGCTTTCTGGTCAAAAATGCCTAAATCTAAGTGTGTGCTGACTTCAGTGGCCTTGACAATTTCTAGTTGTTGGTGACATCACGCAGGACTGCCCTTATTACAGCCAGGTGTTTCTGATTACAAACACCTGGCTGTGGAGGGGTGGAGTTTGAAGTAAGGATACCTGTCAGACCAATAACACTGTTCCTTATACCTCCAGACCCCACGCCTCCTCCTCCCTCACTCTTCCCTTTAGTCCTCCAGACCCCACCTCTCCTCCTCCCTCACTCTTCCCTTTAGTCCTCCAAAAGTTAGTGCATTTTAATTAAATTGTACTTCTGTGTAACAGTACTTGAGTAATATATTGTACAGTGTAACAGTACTGTTACTCGAGTAAAAGTTGTGGTTCCTCATCCCACTGTGAGTAAGTCTACAAGTGACTTGAGCTTTATGTCGATAATATGAAATGATTTGAACATTTGTGTTTCTTGCAGCTCCTTCAGATATGATTTAATTTGTCGCATTTTTATTGTCTATACAGTTACTTTGACTTGAGTATAGTAATTTCCCTAAATGCTTTGTACTTTTTACTTTACTTTTAGGTAACAAAACGTGCTTGAGTAAATTTTTTGGCTACCCTACTTCCCCAGACTCATTCAGAGAGGCCGTCTTACCTACAAAATGTGTGCTAACTTGGCAGCAATTGTTTTAGCCTCATTTGAACTGCTTTAGTTGCAAACCCCATTGAAAAGTCACTGTCCTGACTCAGTGTGTCTCAAATGGAGAGGAGCATTTAGTGAATGAACAACAGCTGGCCAGCACGAGAGACGGATCAGAAGAGAGAGAGGGGGGAAGGTGGGGGGTAAAGAGAGAGGGAGAGAAAGAAAAGAGGGAGACAAAGAGGGAGAAAGAGGAGGAAAGACAGGGAGAGGAAAGAGAGGAAAGACAGGGAGAGGAGAGAAATAACGGAAAGAGAGGGAGAGGAGAGAGAGGAGAGAAAGAGAGAGAGAGAAAGTAAAGAGGGAGGGATCAGGAGAGAGGAAAGGGGGAGGGGTAGAGAGAGAGAGCAAAAAGGCAGACAGAGAGGAGAGAGAATGAGAGAGATGAAAGAGAGGAAAGAAAGATGAAAGAGAGGTAGAGGAGAGAGATAGAAGAAAGAGAGGAAGAAGAGAGAGGAAAGAAGGAAACAGAGATGAGAGAGAAGGATAGAGAGAGGAAAGAAAGAGAGAAGAAAGGCGAGAGAAAAGGAGAGAGAGAGGAGAGAGAGGAATCAGCAGAGGGAGGGAGAGAGAGAGGTTAAGGTTAATGCATTCTGACTCCAGTAGATACAACCAATGTAAGGATTATGGAGCTGTTCCTAGAAGTGTGTGAGTGGAACTGTTCTGTAACAGTAGAACATGAGGGTAGAACACACAGGGGGCAGAGAGGGTGGAGCAGTAGCAGAGTGGTTAACACTCTTGTTACTAGTATTATACAGTTTTATTGACCAAACGCCCCAAAACAATAACCTTTAAATATGAGTTTTGTGCCTTGCTCCTGTGTCCTCCCTCTGAACAAACAGCTCAGAGTTCAACTTTTACGTCACAGTTTTTTTAAACATTCAAAACCTGTTTACTCCCAGAAACCTGAGCAACCAGTACATATGACACCTCTCTCTCTTTCTCCCCCTTCAGTCCCTCTCTCTTTCACAAAATAACATAATTCCTTCATCTCTTCTTCTTTTTATTTTCCTATCTCTCCTCTCTGACTCCTTCACAACTGTCTCTCTCTCATCTTTCTTGCTACTTGACCATTTTACCCCCTCCATCTCTCTCTCCCTCCCTTCATCTTTACCTCCATGTCCTCCACTCTGTTTCCCCTTCCTTTGTCTAATGAGGTCAATCTGGTCTTCTGTTAATTTATTTTAATAGAAATAGGAAAAAAAAATCTATAAACATTTTTTAAAAATAACATAAAAAATACAAAATAAAAATAAAATAAATAAATAAAAAATAAAAAAACATAAATACAAAAATCCTCTTCTTCCTCTCTCTCTCTTTCTCTCTCTCTCTCTTTCTTTCCACCCCTTCCACACTCTCTCTCACCTATCCTCCCCCTCTCTCTTCTGTCATCCCTCTCTCTTCTCTTGATCTGTTCCCTGTAGTCCTTCTCTCCTCACGTTACTGTGTCTACATAATTCATGCTAGGCTCAGGTTCATTCTAAAGTTCTAAAGACTAACAGGATTCCCCCGAACTTCCTCACTCCTCTGAGCTGTGTGTCGCCTTTGGTGTGACACGAAAATGCAAAACATGTGGAGTGAAAACAGTTCAGGTCTTTAAAGAGGGGACATTGTGCAAATTTTACTTTTTGGAGCTTTCTCCCATGTAATAACATGTGGAGTGAAAACAGTTCAGGTCTTTAAAGAGGGGACATTGTGCAAATTTTACTTTTTGGAGCTTTCTACCATGTTATATTGTTGTTACCTCATCAAAACGTGTCTGAAGAGGTTTTAGATGTCATCCATGCATGTTTGAGGAATCTAGCGATTTTGCCCTATTCGAACCCTCCTTATGGTTAGCAGTACGAGCCTGTACAAGGCTCCGTCCACATGACAGTTCTCCTTAAACATACAAAAACACGATACAAAACTGTACACAGCAACTTGACAAACCTGATGTGATGTGCAGTAATTTCATTAGTGGGATGCCGCTGATTGTGTTGCGATAGCACTCTGAAAGGGGGAGTGACTTAGAGCAGAGAGCAAAAGGAAAGGAGACTCAGAGCGTCAAAAATATGTTAATACATTGTTTTGGGCAAATATATAGCATTTTTAAAACAATAAAAGGTAACATGGTGATCTAAAGGAAAGAGGGAGACAAATACAAGAGAGAAGGAGAGAAAGAGGAGACAGACAGAGAGGAAAGAGAGAGGAATTAAGGAGGGGTAGAGAAAGAGGGAATGAGCGAGGGAGAGAGAGGAAAGAGGGATACAAAGAAGAGAGAGAAGGAGAAGGGAAGGAGGAAGAAAGAGAGAAAGAGGGAGACAGAAAGGTTAAGGTTAATGTGTGTGTGTGAGAGTCCAGTTGAGTTGAGTGCTAATAAAGGTTAGAAAACAGAGCAGAGCTGAGTGAAGTCTGACTTCAAAAACAGAGAACTTTGATGATTCTGCTCAAATACCATCGTTTTGTTATCCTTGATATGAACATACTTAAGATTAGCAATGCGTGTGGCTACAGTGACAGAACGCAAAAAGAAAGGTGCCAAATCGGGCATTGAAAGGACCCATCTTCAGGTTTGGGAGTCGAACGTCGAACCTTCTTGCTGTGTGGCGAGAGTGCTATAGCCGTGCACTTGCTGACAGTAATATCGTTATAATTGTTCCTGTTTCCATAGACTTCACTTCCTCTGAAATAACCTGTCATCATGGGTTATCATGTTGTTCTTCCTGATTGGCCTGTGTAGAGACCATTATAGGAAGTCTAGTCTTTACAAAAAACATTGAACATGATCAAAACAGTCCAGCTGCGTGAGTTTTCGGAAATGAAAAGCTGCCAACTGACTATAAATAGATTTGTACTCATCACAATCAAGAGGAGAAATCGTCACCGAAAAACACTTCTCTTAGGGCTTCTTTCTTTCGGAATTCTTGGTCCCACTGCATGATGTCATCAGGTGGTAATCTGGAAGTGCTGCTCTGTGTTTTTAAAGTTCATTCACTTTCATCAATGTAATCATTTCAGATCACTACTTCACTACAGCTGCAACTTGCACTGTTTGAGTCCTACTTGGACTGATACTGTATAAATGTAATAGTACTTGTACATACGCAGGGATGGAGAGTGACTTAGTACAAATATATAAATGTAATAGTACTTGTACATATGCAGGGATGGAAAGTGACTTTTACAGATATGTTCATGTAGTTAAGTAGATTATTTGGTACTTGTCCTTTTTGAATACATTTTTACTGTACTGTACTGTTTATTTGTACTTAAAATCGAGTAGAATTATAGCCATGTAATTCCTTACATTTTAAATCATAGAAGTTACTGAGGATAAGCTAGTTAGTTATCCCACTGCACTGCAGTCTTACATTAATCCAGCTTTATTTTGCTTTAAAGTGTTTCAGTCATGAATTTGGTTTTGTATAAAACACTGATTTCAAATGACACTGAAACTGTGTCAAAGTTGTACCTTGTCATTTCAGTACATTGTACTTAAGTACATTTTTAAGTGGATACTTTTTACTTTTACTTCACTACATTTGAGAGCAAGTATCTGTACTTTCTACTCCACTTCATTTTTGGACAGAATTGAAAAGTAAAAGTATTTTTTATTATAGTTTGAGACCTGCTGAAAAGGCTGAGGGTTTATTTTTAACACGTCTGTAGTTTGAACAAACAAATAAAAACAGCTAGAAAAACGATTGATTCAATTGTTTCTGCTGAACAAAATTCAGCACAAATCTTCATCAAAATCACCACATTTGAAGCTTCATAACATCTCAAAATCTGGGCAAAATACTTTTACTTTTTACTCTTTAAGTACATTTTTATATGGGTACTTTAATACTGTTATTTAAGTAGATTTTTTCATGTGATATTTTTACTTGCGTATTTTTTTCCTAAAAAGTAACAAAATGGAGTACTTGTTCCACCACTGCCTATATCACACTTGTATAATTCCCAGCTCCTCTGGCCCGTAACACTGAAAAGCACATAAAAGTGACGACATAATACTGAGTACACATGCACACTGAACTCCCCCATCGCCCAAAGCCAATGTCCACATCTCTGGAACATCGTCACTGTGTCCGGAAGCTCCGTGCGTTCCAAGTATCTCTCTGAGTGGAAATGCGCTACTCTGTTGTGTTCATTGTGATGTCGTTGGCACAGTTACGTAAAGAGACGGGCACGAGAGGGGGTAGGGGAGAGGGGGGAGAAGAGGGGGGAGGGGGAAAGGGTCAGTGGAAGAGGGGAGGGGGGGGAGAAGAGGGGGGAGGGGGAAAGGGTCAGTGGAACAGCTGTCGGTCTATAGGCTTAAAGGGAATGATGTCATAATTGTGAATTTATGTAAGCGGTGTCCCATTCACCTTCAACGCACTGGTTTATACAATTATGTTAGAGAGATCAGGAGTCTAACTTGCAACCTCCTCACTGAGAGAAAGGATAACAGGATAACCACTCTGCCAATCTAGAGCCATGTTAATTGGACCAAAATCAATACAGTGATCTCTAGAGACAAGTGTTGGGTACTTAAGTTATTAAAATGTAGTGATGTGACTTCTTTGAATGGGAAAATTTGGTGTTAATACATAATTCAGCTTAAAATAATTCAACGAAAGCAGATTAAACTGACAAATGAGATGATATTTTAGAATGTCGTTAATTTGATGAAGGGAGATTTGCATGGTGGAGATGAAGAGGAAGAGGCGGAGAGGCTGAGGAGGCTGAGGAGGCTGAGGAGGCTGATGGTTCTGCTGCTGTGGTGGAGCTGAGGCAGAGGGGGAATGAGAGTGTATTTCCATTAAAGGTCTTATACTGGGCAAAATTTACTCTTGTTAGCATTAAGCCTTGTTAGCATGTTGCAACCTCATAAAAAACATACCTGGAGTTGTGTTTTTTTTCATTCACACATGTTTGATTAACACTTTATTATTAATCTGTCTCCAAAGCTCAAAATGTCTGTTCCACCCTTGTGATGTCATGAAGATGTAGTTTTCAACTTAACAGCTCCTTTTACCTTTAGTTCAGTAGAGATTGGCAATTTCAGGACTGAAATTATCCAAATGATTCTAGTGAAGCTGTATGAGGTTTGAACGCACAGTGGAGCACTTCCTGTTTTACCACAACATCACAAGGTGGAACAGAGTGTTTTCAGTTTGAGAAAAGATTGCAGCATTAATATGCAGGGTTTGTGTGTTAAATGTGTGAATGAAGTACCTTTAAGCTTAATGTAAAAGCCATATTTGTTTTGTCAAATGGAATCAAATGGAAAACTGTGACTGATCAGTGTTAGGCGTCAGAATGATGCTTCATGTCTTTTTGCTTGTCGCCCAACAAATGCAGGTCTTGTAATGTTATTGTTCCTAGAAACCTCCAAATTGTAAACATTTAACTGTATTTCTTTTTTATTTTCCTCTTTGCCCCCCTCGGAGTGTTTCCTCAGGCCTGTTTACCATTTAAATAAACCTGTTTTTGGTACAAACTTTATTAAATGAGATCAGCACCTAAACTGAAAGAGGACATTTAAAAACGTCTTTAGCAGAACCAGGTCAGACTGAAATAGCTGCTCTCCGCTGGGACGGTTCAGAGATGAGGAGTTCAAATACCCCCAGAACTGCATCATTCTAGTTATAGTTTCCATTCCCATTTCAGAACAGACCTATCCTGCAAGCTGGACTTTTCAGAGCTTTTAATCATGGAATAGTTGTTTCTTCTCACTGAGCCTCTGAAGTTGTATTTGGAGTGATTCGTGTTTGAGTAATCTTTAATCGCTTATTTTCAAGACACCATTGTGCCGATCAACCCACATTTTCACCTTCACTGGTACATGCCCACTGTGACGTACACACTTTGTTCTTCAATTTTATTTTCTTAATCTGTGATACACCTAGGATACACGCTGCTTGCTATTGTGATCTACAGCTATCCATAGGAAGGGCCGACCAAGTTTGGGGTGAACGAATAATGCACTAAATTGTAAAGTGTCTTTGAGAGTCTGGAAAAGCGTAAACTAATGTAGTATTATAAGTCATTTTTTGGTCTAAAATTGTGACTGCTCAATATCTGTAACAGAATAGTGATTCATTTCTTTATCATATCTTTCGTGTCACACACACACAACCAGTCAACAGTTTGGACACACCTTCTCATTCATTGTATTTTTTCATTATTTTTACCACTTTCTACATTTTATACACACAGAAGACATCAATCAATATATGATGCAAGATGTATGGAATTATGAAGCAAAGAAAAAAAAAAGTGAAATAACTCAACTAAATGTTTTTTTATATCTTAGATTCAAAACCTCAAAGTATCCACCCTTTGCTTTGTCGACAGTGCTGCAAACCCTTGTCTTTCTCTCAATGAGCTTCATGATAAAGTCTCCTGAAATGGTTTTCACTTCACAGCTGTGCCGTGTCAGGGTCAAGAAAGACAAAAGTGAAAACCAGGGTTCAAAGACAGTGTATTTTTGTTTACTATGTTCCACATGTGTCATTCATAGTTTTGATGCTTTCAGTGAAAATCTACAATGTAAATAATCATGGAAATAAAAAAGAAAAATGCATGAAAAAGTGCATCCAAACTTTTCACTGCTCTAGGCCCTACGTGTATGAACGTGGGTGAAGTGTCTTGCTCAATGACACAGTGGCAACATGCAGTAGTAGAACTGGGATGTAACCGCTGACATTTGGGTCAGTGAGCGAACACTTCCAATTATCATTCATTTCATCCCATAACATCTACACTATACAAGATCATACACCAAAAAACATTTACCAAATAAATATAGTTTTATGAAAATCAGGCTCATTTGCATATGCAGTTGTGTATAAACAATTTTCCATTGTCCCAGTTTCTGTATCTGCGTTGGACCCCTTCGTCTTTTGCATTCACGCTACAGTTTTGCATGGCGTTGTGTTGTGTAACCTCCATTGCTGCATATGACATAACCTCCTCTCATCACTGCAGAGGAGGAAGGATGGCTGCACCTCCAAAAGTCTTGACCGGACTGGAAAATGGACCAATCATTGTTATCTCTGAACCAAATGACACACAAATGACCTGGATTAGGACAGAAGTAGCTAATACCATACTCTATAATGTTAGTAGTCATTTAAGTGACCAAGTTCTGCAGAATTCCCAAATTTGCATGGCATCCTCAGAAATAGAAATGCTGTTTTGCATAAATTTGATTTTTACGACACTGGAGCATAATCAGGAAAAGGTATTATTGAAATGTAAATCTATGCACAACAAAATGGAAAAAGAGTATTCACAGGTGGATTAGCCAATCGGGGATATGCATGGTCCGCCCGTATCAAAACAAATATGGCCGCTAATGGGGAAAAAAGAAAGGAAAAAAATAGCAGTGGAATGTGGAATGTAACAAAGTAGTAGTAAAGTACTGTACTTAAGTATAATTTTTTAAGTATCTGTACTTAAATACATTTTAAAGTGTATACTTTTACTTTACTACATTTGAGAGCTGGTATCTGTACTTTCTACTCTACTACATTTTTGAACTGGACTGAAAAGTAAAAGTATTTTTTATTATTGTTTGAGACCTGCTGAAAAGTCTGAGGGTTTATATAGTCCAATGAGGTTCACCTGGTCGTTTATGAGGTTTGTTTATTTATTTTAATAGATTCTTTTTCCAGACCACGGTTTAGTTTGTTTTCATACCTCACAGTTTCGACTGCTCACTAGAGTCTGAGGGTTTATTTTTAACACGTTGTAGTTTGGAGCAAACAAAAATATACAAATAAAAACAGGTACGAAAAAGTATTGATTCACTTGTATCTGCTGAACAAAATTCAGCACAAATCTTTATCAAAATCACTACATTTGGTGCTTCATTAGATCTCAAAATACTTTTTAGTCATGTGATACTTTTACTTTTACCTGAGTTTTTTTTTGTTTTTGCTCTGGTACTTTTACTTAAGTAACCAGACTGATTACCTTTTCTACCGCTCATTATAGGGGACTGAAAAACATGGAGGATTTCTACAGAATCAATAAGCAAAGCACTAAACTCTGTTAATCTGAGGTGAGGGAAAAGTCATTTGGTTCAAAATGATGGGTGACCAATGAGCTTCTTTTGTTTCACATACATCACTGAAATAAACAAATCTGATTTGGCTTGAGGCCCGATGGAAAGTGTGGAGTCTGATGTCCTTCTGTATCCGAATCTGCCAGACAACTTTATCCGGCATCTGTATTGTATTGCATTTTTAGAATTGAACTGTCAACTACCTAGATATAAGGTGACCACACTAACACCTAAGCCATACTCTTGATACATGTTTTACATTTTCAATAGTGAGAGCATGTTTAAATGTAGGTTACAGCTATTGTATCTGGGGGCTGACCTTGTGCTTTTCGCCTTGACACCAGTTGTTAAGCTCTAGTCAAATCTAAGTATGCCAGATAAGTACAGTAAGAACCGGCAACCTCTTAGTTATATGGTGACTACTAACACCTAAGTCACTGTCATAGTTGCTGGAGTAGGTTGTTTAAATGTAGGTTACAGGTATTGTGTCTGGGCCTGACCTTGTGCTTTTTGCCTTAACAGCACTTGTTAAGCTCTAGTCAAATATAAGTACGTCAATTCACCTCAGTGTCTCATTTCAAAGTTTTTTTTTTTTTCCGGCTTTTGTTTATGGTGGAGTGGAATCCCTTTGTTATTCAATGACTGCAGTGAGTCTGGGACTTTTCCATTGAGAGAAAAAAAAAAAAAAATCTTCTGGG
>KN470689.1:52571-64253 GCA_000787095.1 Periophthalmodon schlosseri | reverse complement strand
CTCTCCGCTGTTCTCCCTCTGTGCCCTCTGTGCTCTCCTCTCTCTGTGCCTTCCTCCCTCTGTGTCCTACTCCCTCTGTGCCCTCTGTGCCCTACTCCCTCTGTGCCCTGCTCCCTCTGTGCCCTCTGTGCCCTGCTCCTTCTGTGCCCTGCTCCCTCTGTGCCCTCTGTGCCCTGCTCCTTCTGTGCCCTGCTCCCTCTGTGCCCTCTGTGCCCTGCTCCTTCTGTGCCCTGCTCCCTCTGTGCCCTCTGTGCCCTGCTCCTTCTGTGCCCTGCTCCCTCTGTGCCCTCTGTGCCCTGCTCCTTCTGTGCCCTGCTCCCTCTGTGCCCTCTGTGCCCTCTGTGCCCTGCTCCCTCTGTGCCCTCTGTGAACTACTCCCTCTGTGCACTGCTCCCTCACTGCCCTCTGTATTGTTGGCACTTCTGTGTTGTTAAAACATAGTTTCTTAATTCCGCACAAATTTTAACTTTAAATGTGTTGGTAGTTTGTTCCATTTTGTTATAGTTTTGAAAGAGAGTGCTGATTGGCCTGTAGCTGTTTGTCTTTTAGGTATGTTACACTGGCCATTGCATGTTGATCATGTTGTTCTGGACATAATCAAAAAACAAACAAACAAAAAACTAAAGTTATTTTTCATGTAACAATATGTATTTTGTTCTTTACTAAAGCAGATTCATTGAGATTTGGTACGGTCGGTGATATAACACAGTTTATCTGACCACACTCCTGTTTGACCATTTGGGGACAGATACGGACTCCAGTTCATGTGATCGCCCCAGTCATCTCACAGCCAGATGGGGGTGAATCAAAGAGAAGGCTGACTAATAAAACGCTGAATCACAACATTTTAACAGCGCTGCTTCAATGGAAAAACATTATCAGCTCAAGGCCAAATTAGAGCATAACTTCTGCCCATATATCAAACTGCCACCACAAAGACCGTAAAGCGCCCCAGCAGCATGATGACCCCGTAACCTCCAAGACCCCAGTCTCACTAATAAAAAGAGAAAAAATCCGTCCCAAATGGACAGCTGCCATGGTTGCCAGGCGATGGATACAAACAGCAGGAAACAGAAGGGGGATCCCATCAGAGGGTCCCGGGCAGAGGATGGCCCTGGGTGCAGACAGGAAGAGCAGAGAAAATACACACAAGGTGGTGTTGGGACCCCCCTGTGTTTGTGTGGCCAATAGAGGTGTCAAAATATTTGTGCTCGTATAATATTGTATGTAAATAAATATGGCTACATGTTTATGGGGTTAAAGAAAAATGTAATGTTGTCAGGGTGCTACTGCAATTACTACTAGGCTTATCCACGAGACTACTATGACTCAAACTACCACTACTGCTTGCCACTGCCTGTCCTCCTTACTATTACCATTACTACCCCCACTGTACGTGCACGCTTCTGGGCTACACATTTGATTTGGCAGATTTTTTTTTAGTTCGTGTGTTGGTAAAGAATGGCATGAGGTATTAACTACAGCCATGTTCTAACTTGTATATGAATGTACTTCTCTGCTGCCATATGATAATGTTGACACAAGCTCGCTCTGAAACGTGACACAACACATGCACACTTTGGATACGGTCCAAAACTGTTTATATCCTCACTCTGTTATTCGTAAGATGAGTACTATACGGGAATGTTTTGGGAAGTTTTTCCATCAGGGCTGCGCAACAGATGGACAATTACAACTTAACTTAAATGACTTAAATAAGCCTGAGATGACAACATTGAATAAGAGAAATATTTAGTGTCTATAATATTGATATAAAAACCTGCAAAATGAGTACTTGAAGTGTGATTGTTCAAAACAGCTAAGGGGTACTATGTGTTATGAAAAGACTAAGTTTTGAAACCACACACGCATAAACCACTCCATGCACTGATTGGTGAATTTATATTTTTCTATTTTTTTCTATTTTTTTCTATCTTTTATGCTCCAGCACAACTTTGGGTTCTGATTTGGTCAGGGAAATAAACAAAAAAACAAAGAATGCAAAACCACTTTCTTTACCTGCACTACTATCAGGAAATACATTTATTTCTAACAGGTAATCTTCATAATACTGATCTTTTATCGTAATAAGGATGCTGGCTGAAAACGTCACAGTTACTTTTTAATGTGAAACAGTCAAAGAGAAGAGTCCAGCAGTAAAATGACTTTGGCACATATCCCTGAGTTTAAATCACAGAAACAGACCTCAGAGTGACAGTCATAGGCTTAGGAAAATGAAACCATCCACTGCCATCATCCCATAACCAGCACTGGGACTGTCACCCAACTGCACGGATATACAATACAGATGACAAACGGCTTATGATGTTTTTGTTTGACAATATGGCTCCCCACACATGTCCTGCTTTGAGTAATTACCCGCACTGGTTTTAATGTAGGAAAATTGTCTCATAGGTTGTATTCCTTTGACCTATAGAAAGCCTTATTGGCCACAGATTGTGAATAGACTGCACATGTGGGTATGATACAGTGCCCCCGGTGGAGATTTTGCTCAATGCACAAAGTCAGCAAAAGCAGCAGTCGACTGAACACTAGAAAGGGTGGTTATGAGACATTAGTTTAAATAACAAATAGTCTTCATTCAGCCCTGGGGTAGAAATATACAATGTAGAGCAATAGTGAAGTTTTTATGTATCCCGTTTGCACAAGGCTAGCATTATTTCATCATGCTCAATAACAACTAAAACTATTTCAAATCACAGACAAAAGGTCCCAGGTTCATTTCCCGGGTGGGGCGTTTCTGTGTGAAGTTTGCATGTTCTCCCTGTGTCTGGATGGGTTCCTTCCGGGCGCTCAGTTTTCCCCCATTAACCTAAAACATGCACAATAAGCTAATCTTCCAGCTAGGTAGTCCTGGCCGAGTTTGGCTCCAGATCTGTAGATGGCCCCCCAGTGGTCACTTCTCCTGACAGGTTGATCGTTATGGTATTGAATGATGGGTTAAATACACGAGACATTTTTTTCTAAGGAGATAATAAAGTGAACAAAAAATCTGAAAAGTAATTTAACTGGGCATACAACATCAACTATCCATTTGCCATTCTCCTCTGCTCCTATACCTTCCATGACTCCATAATAAACATCCATGTGACGGTGACATTCTTTGGTTACGATCCAGACTTGTACATGACTTCCTTCTTATAAGAGGAATCTGAAGTGCTAAACATACAGCGGTGTCCAGACATGCCTAAGATAGCTCAGAGCACTTCTCCATTGTCAATGTGTACCTTTATGTGCTGTACTCACTGTTAAAAGCAGAACTTGGGAAGATGGGAAGTTTGTGCGTATAGTGCGGTTAGCAGCCATTCATAACTTGTCCTAAACTGTAACCGCAGACTTCTCTCATTTGCCAAGATGCGTAAAGATGACTGGTTACAATGTCTGCTTTAAGGGTTAAAAATCCCTGCACAGAATGAGTCAGGAACTTGTATCAACACCTCACATACATGAAGGTTTTTAGCTATAAATGCTGCAGGTTCAGGTCAACAGAAAAAAAAAATCTAGTCAAAATTAAAGTGGTGACTTAAAGATATGTAGCTTTTCTGGGCCTGTTTGTCTCTGTGGAGATGTCATCGCTTTGCCTGGATTAAAATACATGCATGCAAATACATGCAAGCAGGTTCGCCTCTCCACAGATCTGACTAAATGCCATGCTGTGGAACATTCCTGGCACTTTTAGAGCTGGATATGGGAATTTTCTAATGCTCTCCCAGTTTTCAATGTCGTCTGTGTTTTCTAATGTGAAAAGTGTGTATAATTAAAATGGGCAAATAATGTACCGTAGTCTATTTTTACGTGTTCATGGACAATTCTCACTGCAATGATTAGTTTTAGAACAATAAAACTAATCACTGTTTTGAGAATTGTCCATGAAAAAGTAAAAATAGACACCGTTATTTGCCCACTTTAATGAGCTAATTTTAGACAGAAAATAAATGTAAGCATCAAACAACTTTCAATGGATGGTAGTCCTGTCTTATTACGATTGCCCACAAGCGGCTTTTTCCCTCATTCCCAATGTCTAGACAAACAAATCTGACAGCAATAATCCCACAGCTTGGAAAACTCAGATGTGATTATTTATACCTGTCAACTTCTGGCACTGGATTTACATGTGAATCCTTTTCTAAAACCCAGCTTTCAGGCATACGCCATGATGTAGAGCCAGTCCACAGCCAAGCCACTGGTAGTAAACATTATAGAAACTGGCAATAACCACATTTCCCATACTGCTAAAAGCCATTCAAGTTATTTATTATATTGGGGAGGGTGGGCAGAGGTTTACAGACATCTTGGTAGCAACACCCCACAATGAAAGCAATACCGCTGGAGAAAATGTTACTTTTTTGACATATGAGCTTTAAATCAAACTCTATAGTTATTAGGGCTGTCACAAGGCTAAAACTTTCACATTTCAAACTCAATTTTGATACTTTAATCAGGATCAGTATTGATTTAGATACTACAGTGATAATAGCACAAAAATCTCTAATTTTACCATGTGGCATATTACTGGTTCCAATTAAATCAAGATTATTCAAAAACAATTTATAAGTTCAAGTTTTCAGTATTTTTCTTTTTATATTTATGAGCAAATGAGCATCTGTTTCTACTATTCTATCAGCCCTGGTTGGTGATAGAGGAAGAGAACCATAAACCACAGCTTCTTTCCATAGATGATCTGGAATACCAAAATACATCTAAACAATAACTGCATTATGACTCAATACAAAGCACATTAGCCCTTAAATAAGATTGGTGAGTTTAGATCTACTGTATTTCTTTGTACAAGCTTTTCAGAGAGATAGAAGTCCATCATCTACTCACTCCTCAGTCACTCTCAGTCAGCAAATTCTGTAGCCACAGCTGCCCTGGGCATGTAACCTGCCCCTATGACAGGACTGGCATCACATATAATAACATATGATAAGGGGAAGTGGTGTCTTGCCCAAGGACATAACAACAGGGCAAATGTGTACACATGCCTGCCACCAAAAGCATCAGTTTTACTCTGGGCTGTGATATTGGTTTATTTGTCTTTACAAAGCTACAGATTGAAATAATCCATATGCTAAACTGATTTTATTACTGTCTGTAAAGGATTGTTACATAAGACAGTGATGTGACTTTGCTTGGTGCAAATCACAAATGACATTATGTTTGTGAAAGAATTGCACAAGTACAAATGAACAAAACAAAGCAACTCAATCCATTTAAATGATAAAGCAGAATGTGTCTGTTTACAAGGCATGAGCAATGATCATTTTGTGCAAAACACGCGAGCGGGAGCAAGCTACTCATAAATCACACACACAAGACTAATGCACTCCACAGACATGTTGTGGCTGCAGTGGAGTTGCACAGTCACAAGGCCAGATGTAGTAGCAATAAATTATGATTTTACATTTCCAGAAATGTGAAGGCACTTTCCCTCAGACTGGGCGTACCACCCTTTTAAAAACTACAGCTCCAGTGGGGTTTGTCAGAACGTCATTAACAAAGAGGAAGAAGAGTCCTGTCAAAAGATACCGGCATGATATGAAATAATACAGACTTCACTACTGCGGATATGTGTTCCATTTTTTCTGTCTTCATCAGGTACTTTCTGACATTTCTGACTTGTTGGTTTCCATCAACCTCATAAAGCAATGGGTATGGCGCTTACAGGATTTCCTGCATATGCAAAACACATTTATCCGTGAAGCTTCAGGTATTGGGAAAATGCAATGTGTGGCTTGTATGGCTCATCAAATAATACAAAACTTATGTAAAATAAGGTTGATTAGCATAAAATTTGACCCATCATTCAGTGCCACAGGGCCAGCCTGTCAGGAGCAATGGGTGCCACAGTGCAGTGCCCGGAAACCCATCTCCAGACCTTGAGCTAGGCTTGGTCACGACTACCTTGGCTGAAAAATTTTACCTATTGTGAATGTTTAGGGTTTTGTGTTAATAATGGTATAAGTAAAGTAGATGTAAATTCTGCCTCTATTTCTGCTGCTGCTTTCCAGACTAGTGCCTCCTTACCCACTGTCAACCATCTACCATCTCAATCTGAAAATCCATGCTCTGACAATAACAACAAATATGACTATTGACTACACAAGATAGCCTAAATCTTGAGTGTCTCCTTTCACTGGTGCCTGATGAGCTGTCAGGTGTAATTCGTCACTGTGGATCTCTTCTGGACTGACTCTTGTTGACAGATGTTACGGCTAATGGCACTCTCCTCACAAGCACAAGATTCATCAAGATAAGTCTCTCCAGTCTGCCACAGGAGCTAACCTTAACCACAGCCACACAGCCCCTACTGCTGACACTGCCAATCAGACGTGTGCTGGTACTTTTTCCTACACCGCTGCGTTTTATCATAATTCATCTGCTCAAGTACGTGATGCCTGCTCTCTCATCTCAGGCCTCACATGTGCCAAGACCGCAGCTGACGGCGAGGAGCTACTGTGGGCAAAGAAAACACTGTTATACTGTTACTGTGTGTGCATGGTCTGCCCATACCCCATCTCCTTCTGCTTTTGATTATGTGTGATCATCCTAAACTCTGCCAGCTACATCTCAGCCTTCAGGGAGTAGATTTTTTTACACTCTATGGCTCAGATTCAAAAGGAATTACTGTATGTTGTAGCTTGTCTAACCCATCATTAATTGCATCAGTTAGCAGGGCTCAGATATTCCTACTTGTTAAAAACAGGATTTGCTTGTCATTACTCTTTCCATACACAGATGTGTATAATCGAGGTTGTATTTCACTGGCACAAAATACAACCATTCATTCTACATCTGAAACAACTATCTCTCATTAATCAATGCAAACTGACTGTCTCTATGCAAATTGGCCAAATCGGGGCTCTATTGAAGAAACAAATTACTTAATGAATGTACAATAAAAGGACTATTTTAAACCATAACAGGAACAGTGCATCACTTTGATAAATGGCTTGAGTACATGAGATAATAGGTACATTTATATATATATAACATATATAGTTACATGGTATTTTAAGCATTTTAACTAATACCAAAAGATTAGGAAGTCGTTCAAATAATGATTTGATTAGTAGATATACATTACAGTACTGTGTTGTTTTGGGGTTGAAAAACTGAAATGTTGTGACATGTGAGTTTTTGTAGTAATCACGAGGATATGCAGGATGTTAATGGTACTATAATAACACAGGAGCCGGTCCTAACGACCTGAGCCATTATAGGGCCATCAGTGTCCTGATACATGAAACTGTTGGTGTTGTTGAAGACCCTGGTCCTGAGGGAGAGCTGTGAAACAAGGTGTTTTCAAATGGTCTGGGAACTGACCATGAGAACCAGGAGCACCCTGGATTCACTGTAAATCCAAGAGGTGCTCATGTCTTTACAGTATAAGCTGGGGTTGAAAATTACGTTCAAATAAATTCAATCATATTTTAGTCACAAACTAAACTGTAATACAGCTATAGGCCTTATGGAAGAATAAGCAAAAAGTGATATTTTATGTTATCCTGTTTTTGTGTTAAATGTCAGTTCATGTGGCTCTAACATGAGAGGGATGAGGAACAGGGGCCTAAATGGCTGTGCAGGGCAATCAGAAGAGGGGCAGGTGGTTCCCAGATACAACACTGTTCTCTGCATTTTAACCTGCTTGCATGCACCTTTTCATCTCTTCCACACTTTCTTCTTCTCCTTTGCTGTACTGGCCTACTCTTGTTATACTCATCTCTCACATTGCAGCTTGCATGATAGAAGGTTAAACAAGAAAATATAAATTTTGGGCAGTTGGTTGGGCTGATAAATAGCCTAAAGTTTAGTCTCCTCTCTGAACAAAAGGGTTACAAAATCTAAGCTCTGAAGGGCTGTCAAAACAACACTTCTAATAAATAGGATCTCAATGGTGGCTGTAACAAGATAATGAACCCCTTCGGGATTAATTACTTTGAGTAGATTCATTTTAAGTCAACCCATTATTTTATAATTTTACATTTCTGCCAGCGAAATGACAGGCAAAGAAGCTAGAGGACGATATGCACCTTCACAAATAGGTAATGACATTGATTCAAACCTGTAATACTGACACAGTACGCACGCGCACGGCTGTCCTCTCTCCGGGATCCCACGGTGGATATCATCTGGTTAATCGAAAGTAGGTTTGCACGAGCGCGTACGCGTCATCCCCGGATGGGCCAACAAATGGGCGGGCACAGCGGCAAAGCATGGAGGGTGTTTTCCACCTTTAAAAGCACCGGAGCCGGCCCCTATGACAAACAGTGAGGCGTCATCGACCTAAGGGAGACTCTTGAAAACCCTCTCGTAAGATTGAAACTCACCTCAAGTCGCTTCCTCTTCGTGGCTGCTGGTGCCGCTCTGCAGAAGCATCAGTACAACTCTACCCTCTAGCGCGCGTACACTGCGAAGCGCTGTCAAGTTCAGAGCACTCTAAATGATGCTTTTTCTTTCTATTGCCGGTGTATGAAGTAAAGTTTTGCTCATTTTTGCTCGTGCTCTTGACCACAACAGAAATTTTACTAGCAGAAAGTTGCGCGCCGCTTGTTGAATGCAGGAAGCGTTTTGCCTTAGTGTTCATTCATCGTTCAGTTTTGGATCAGCAGCAGCAGCAGCCGGCTCAGATCGAGGACTGGACTTTCTCCACTCTGTCAACAGCGAGATGAAGTCAGCAGAAGAAGGTAAGAGCTATGCGTAAACTTTCAGGAAGCCGACTCTCAGTGCCTTTAGAGATGGGCTTAAGATGTCCAAATTATAACTCTGAAATAACTAGCATTTAAGACGAGAAGAAATTCCAAGTTACAAGATACAAGTCTTAATAACCTCTCAGTATTTTTGGTACTTTTTGGTCTTTCACCTTTTACCTTTCAGAACTCAGAATTGTAGGCTAATAAAGTTATCAATTGAGTTCAAAGTTGCAATTTCTCTTCTGTTCTCTGATTTTGATTTGCTTTGCTTTTCTGTTTATAGTATTGCTTTAGTGGTTATACTATATTAACTATCCTTGCGCATTTGCATATTTTGATTGACACCCACGTGCACATTGTGTATTTACTCTATGGGAGCAAACCTGGCAGGTGCCTACCATTAAGCGCTGTGCACTTTGTGTTGTTTAGTCAAACTTTTGTAGCCACCTGCCCTCACCTACATGTACACCTGCTTTACATAAGAGTTTAAATATAGATAGGCTCAATATTACCCTCTTTGCAAGGTCTGGATTGAACTTCAAACTATATTCCCTTTTTCTTTTAAGTTTGAGTCAGGATGTTCTGTTTGAGTTAAAGTGTATTGGCACAGAGCACAATCAGATATGGCATAGTATTGGCGTTCCTCTGTCTGTCTTGCTTTGATTTACTTCTCCTACTGTTGATGATGGCACTGTATTTTGTGGATTTATTTTGTCTTTTGTGGTTTCAAATGGACGACTGCTGGCTCTACTATTATTACTCATTTTCAGACTCTCAGACTTAAGCCTTGTAATTGGTAACAGACGCGTGTGTACCTCTATGCTTTGTTAGTACTGTGTCCCAATACTGCTGTGTCTATACGGTTGGCTATCAGGGGCATGTAGATGATTGCACATTTTGCTTGCCAGTGGTTCTCAATCTGTGGTGTAACTTATTTAGGTGGCACAAATGTTTACTGGTTGTACCTTGGAGTTTTAATTAACTTCAATTTGTTTATATTTTGTTTGTGAACTGTGCTGAGACCTATAGTGTAGTCCTGGTTTAGTTCAAGATTACTTCTGGTTTAGTCTTTTTCATGTACTAGTTCCCCTATGGTTGAAACCTTGCATTTTGGTCCTATAGTGACTCGCTATTGTTGATATTACGTATTGCCATTTTAGGTAGTTTGAAAGCATTATACTGAATTGTTTAGTATTACAAAAGCTAATAAAATAACTCCTCCATGAAAATGCGGCAGATTGCTTTTTCGACTTCTTTGTTCTATGGTTTCACTATGACTTCTTTCCCTGAGGTCCTGTCAGTCTGGGGCCGCACTGACCACAAACCCTGCAGATAAACCCGTCATTCTTTAGTCATGCTGGTTTGGTCGCCACTGTTTTGATCTTGATAGCATAATTGAGAGAAATTGTGGAGAATGGGTATGCTATAATCTGTGTGCTACTCACAATTTTCAAATTAACTGTTTACAACTCATTCTGAATGCACTTTTTGATGTACCAGCCATAATTTTTATACTGGATAATAGAGTAATTTGATTTTATTATGACACATTATTTCAATTATAGAAATCTATTCTTTCAAATTTTGCACCAGATTTTTTCAAGATGAATCTTTTTTAGAAAATACAAAAGACTTTGAGTGGTGAACGCGAGAATATCTTTGTAGAATCGCGAATGACTGAGCAAAAGCAATACTAGACTGCAACCACACACTCAAACTTGATTCACCACTGGCTTACTGTTGTATCCACTGACCTTTCACTCTATGGTATATTTATTTCAGACTGAAAATAACGCCTAGCGGGCTAATTTTAGCCTGTCTGTTCTACATATAAAGTAGCGTGAGTGCTAGATATCTTGTGTTGTGGTTAACAAATATAGCCTGAGGGGAATGCCCTTTACTGTCTGCCAACTTTGACCACTCATTGAAGAATAAATGAGATGTTGACACAGCATTAGGCCACAAGTGGAGCAAAATTTCAGAACTTGGATGATGGCTATAATTGTTTCTTTGTGATCTTGCATATTTGTGTGTTTTTGTTTTCCCTGTGTGTATTATACCTCTCCCTTTGACTTAATCACAAGCTCTGAGTGGTGCGAGAGTGCTGTCAGTTTTCCACCAGGGAGGGCCTAATACACACAGTGAGTGATGCTATCAATCAAATAAAGCATCCATCCGCACGGCTAGAGACATTCCTGTAGAGTACATATGACAGTGGGGAGTGCCAAGTACATACAGCCCATCAAACAAACAGAGAGGCGGCGCAAACTTGTGACTACACAGAGCCACACACTGGGACGCAGAGGCTCGGAGATGATTGCTAAACTTCTCCAGATGTTTATGAAGCAGGGAGCCAGTGGAGACCTCAAAGACATATTGGTTGAAGATTTCTGTAAGGGGCCATTGTTCTTCTGAAATGCAACCACAGTTAATTACTGCCATAATGTAAAGGGTCTGAGAACTTTGGCCATGGAACAATATAGCTCTCAAATTGTGGTCTGAGGACTACTGGTGGTAAACAATTTTGATTTCATTTTAAATAAAGATGTTTTTGAATTGATGGGATTTACATGTACTTGGTTAATGTGCTGGTTTCATTGTGGTTTATTCCTGGTTATAGCGCTGGAGGCCTTTAGTCAGTCGATGGTGTCGTAGTCAACCAAAATTTGTATTAATCGATTAATCATTTTGCTTAGATTATAAGGACTTCTATGGAACAGTGTTAGAAAGGAGAAGTTAGTGAATGAGGTAGCTGAAGATTTTTTTTTGGTATTTAGTAGTTTGGTAGTAGTTTTGGTAGTAAAAAGGCAAATTAAACTCATGATTCAAAAGCTGAATCTGTCTTTGTATAAATACATTGTTTCCTACTACTTTTTTGCATAAAAAGCTGTTTCTTGTGAATGCAGGTTGGGGCAGATGCATCTGATACGTAATAGTTCTGAGAGCTTTTGCCACGCCCCCCTTTTTA
>KN470689.1:33800-46212 GCA_000787095.1 Periophthalmodon schlosseri | reverse complement strand
AGCAGGATGTGGCCATCATCCCCATTAACATGTGCGTGACTCAATCCCCATCTCTCTTCCACACTCACTATGTGATGCACATCGCACTGTCAGTATGAAAGACCTTCAAACATATGTACCCTTCTTCACATGTGCACATTCACCTTGAGATCAGGCCCTGTGCACTACGCTATGTCTCACAGCTATCATCAGCTGCAGCCTGGACTGTGAGGCTAATTGCTCATTAAATGTTCTGAGCCTCTTGTTTGATATTTGAAATCTGTGGTGAGCCCCAAAGAGCTGTTAGAGCTTAACCAGAGCTATTATTTGATTCCCATAGGGGTATTTATGCCATTTTTAAATGATGGTTCTCTCTCCAAAAGGCTTTTACTTTCCCTGGTACTGAACTACCACTAATTACCAGTTAATAATATGTTGAATATGAAGTAAAATGTGTTTCTTGTGACTACTTTTAGGTAATGTCAAGAGAACCCATAGATTTTTGAGACCCCTTGGTCTGCATGCAAAACGGGTGTCTGATGGTGGCGTAGTCGTCCCCAATGCTCTGTAAATAAGGGTTGTATTTTCTTAGGGCTCGCTGTGCCGGTGACAAAGCCATATTTTTATATGTAATTTGGACCCTTACTCGTCTAGACATGGGTTAACTTTTGAAACATTGCCCTTGATGACATAACACTTAAGTGCTCCACTCAACACAAACTTTGAGGGATAGGGGTGGCTTATAAAATAAGGGGAAAGATTTCTGAGTTATGGAAACACAATATTAAAAGATTGCATGTGTTGCCTTATTCACCTATATGCATTCAATATGGGCCTCTGGAGACGTTTGTGCTGTGAATGTGATGGAGCGAAGTCTGTGAGAAGAGATGAGTGATTTAATTGGGCACAGCAAAGGCTGGCTGTGACTGCGAGCAGAGAGAGATAATAGGGAAAAGTCTTTCTCCTGTCTGGGTTTCTGCTCCTGTGCAACTTTCAGACATCCTCTCCCCAATTCTCCTCGCCACGTGGACATCTACGAGTCATGACATTTCTCCAGGCCCTGATGAAATCACTGTGAAGAGATGAAGGCTGCCTGTGCAGTGGATCCAAACTCAATCTCAAGCTACGGCAGACACATTTCATTTACCTGCTATCCACCGCAATCATTCCTTCCTTCAACTAAGCTTGGACAAAAAATTTTATTTCTACAAAAATAGCAAACACACAATATGGCCATTTTGCTCACTTTGCAAGTCTGTCCTCTTAATCTTTTGAAAATGGTCCTGTTGCTTGACCAGCATGCTTAAACCATAAATGAAAAGTTAAAAGATGTTGAAAATGACAGCGGAAAATGTAGAAAATACCCCAAATGAGCTTGTGATGGATCCACTCTGGTACAAAGGTTACAGTTAGATAAATGGCGGACAGCCCGGTCCTCCTGACACCTCACACGTCCTCACAGCGTCCTCACAGCTGACCCAGAATGTACAGCTGCATGCAATTATGTCATTAATGCTTCAGCTTCCATATCCACTGTTTTTCTTGCACCCCAACCTTCAAATATGGCCCCTGCCTCGGTGCCTGTGGTCAGAGGTGTAAATGGGTCTGACACAGTGGCAGCAGTTGGCATCTGAAAACAATGGATCAAGCTATCACCAAGTGTTTGGAGATTGAATGAAGGATGCACCAAATTGTAGCACAAAGTTGTATTTTGAGGTCAGTGCATTATTAAGAATATTAATAAAAGTGAAAGCTGTGTTGAAGAAGAACTTGTTGTCCACATTATGGTCTATGGCAGCATCTCTGTCCATCTCCCCTGCTTTAGTCATCCCTAGAGAATAAAATAAAGAAGTTATCCATCCTGGTGCTGTGCTTTTGAGAGCATCCCAGAAGTTCAGTGGAAGCACAGGGGAGCTCTAGGAAGAGGGTCAGTGAGAGCACATATGGTAAAGACATTGAGGTAGGGAGCCTGCGGAGGGCTAGGCTTAGTACTATGCTGCTGGGAAGACCCGCGTAACCACGAGGAATACCTGACCTCATTAATCACTTCCTCTGTGCTATGAGGTCATGATGGTTGGAGTGAGGATGCCACCGTCATTGTGAGCTACCACAGACAGACAGGAGAGAGAAGACCACCCCTCACTGTGCCCCCGCAGACCCCCATGACTCTGAGGTAATGGAGGAGCTCAGTGACAAATCCACACAAGCCCGCCGAGGGAAAAGTGACAGGCGACATAGCTTTTCAACTCTCCTTCTGCCTCTTATTAAATCATAAAGAACGTCATGCAATTTTACGCTCCAGTGTTTTGGATTTGTACCTCATACCTTATACCAAAGCGGTCTCGTGAGTCAATACAGCCGTAACTGGTAGCATGTGCGGCTAAGGATAATTACCATTGGTGACACCATAAGTAAAATATAACAAGCAGAGAGGGTTGTGCTGGTGAGATCACCACAGAAAATGAAGTGGTCCCTTGAGTTTCCAAAACTTCAAGAAGCTCCTGACCCCGTCCTAACTCACTGATGACTAGCATGTGTGACTAGTGCACGGGTCAAGACAGCTGCTGGAGACACAAAGGGTAAAATAGGACCACTGGAACCGGATTTGAATGACAGCCTTAGTTCCACCACTACCTTTTATTCTTTTGAAGTTGAATCAGAGAGCAAAGCCAGATATCCACTGCTGCGTGGATTATTGAGACATATGGATATACATTCAGCTTCAGTGACAAGTCACATCCTCTTTTATTCAACATAATTAATACTGAAAATTATGCGGCACAATGAGAAGGACCATAGGCCCAGCTTTCTCCTAAATCCAGACATACGTTACTTAATCTTCATATTTATTACCATACGATATGTTAGCGCTAATTTCCACAGACTTCCCGCGACAGCCTCCCTCTTTCCTGACCAACCGCAAGTGCTAATTATAAACCCATTAATCAGATTATGTCATAGGTTACATGTGGTGTGCATTTTGTTATATGACTCAGGCTGTTAGATAAATAGCAGACCCTTTATTCCTTTTCACGGCACCCCTACATTCACTTCTATAGAGCCCAAAGAAATGACTGCATAGCCCCAGTGTGTGTTGTGGTAATTGAGCAATTTGAGGGATTTTTTCAGATGACCATTTTGGTTAGCCATGGCTCTTGACTAAATGATCCCTCTCGTGAATGTCACGTGTGGTCAGATTCCCACCTGAATGCATATTTGGGTGACCATTGTTTGATTTCTCTGGACTTAAATTTGAGCGTATGCCTTTTGGGTTTGGAGAAGTGGTTTGGTCTGCCACCATCTGCCAATCCCACTGTGTATCCACTGCATAAAGCAAGCATCTCCTGGGAGGTCTGAAGTCTTTATTCCTTGCTCCAAGAGAAATCCACAATGGTAAAATTACTTGGTCAATCGTAATTCAAGTATTAGCTGTCATTAACCGCTGTTAAAAGTTTGTAACTCTGTATGCTCATGCTTTTAACCAATTACACACTTGCTTAAATCATCAAAATTATGTTATAATGTTATTAACCAATCCACAGATGCCTATTTTGAACTGGCATCTCTGACTTACACCCAAAGTGCCATTGACCCATTTGCACTTTTCAAATTATGTGTGGCAGAGATTTTTGTTTTTCAAATTTTCACGTTTTGTGTTTTTATTAGCTGAGAGGGAGCAGGTAATGGTGGACCATTAGAGGAAGCATTCCTTGTTTGAAGTGGTGGTTGTGATACTGGAGTCTCTTTGATCACAGCTGGACTTCGTCTCAGAGTTTTAATGGAAATCATAATGCATGTTCATAACTGCCAAAGGTAACAAGGTAGGCCCGCTCTACATGATCCATGACCTAAGGACGGGTTATTTTACAATCAGGTGTAAATGTTCCCTTTTAAATTGCCTGCTTGAATTTTTTAATGTATTTATTTTCATCATATGTGAAAAGGCTCTACTTCTATTCAATTTTGAAACTATAGATCTTATTATATTTTCTTTTTTTGTCTGACAAATTAATTCTATTTAATTATTTCTTTTTTTATTAGTTTTACTTTGAAGTGTAAGTTTTGAATTGAAGTGGTAAAATGCTCAAGTCAATCAGATGGTTAATTATTTTAAAAGTTTAACAAAAGAAGACCTGCCCTCCTAAAACTGACCGTATACATTTCTAGTTACTCCACATTTTTGATACTTATTTCATCCACCTCTCATAAGAAAATATTTTAAAATCCAAAAATAATACATTCTTTTCTTCGAGCAACCTTCAAACCACTGCCTTGATGTAGGCCCACAGCTCTGTCAGGTTTTTCTGCTGAGTCTAGAGCCAGATCTCAGTAGACACATTTTAATAGCACCAGTGTGATTTTAATGAACGGTGAAGTTATGAAGGAAGTCTGTCTCTATCTCAGCCTCCATGTCTCTTTACACTGGAGATCCCAACTCAGAGGGGCTTCCAGACATCAAACCCTCTCTTAAAGGAATGTCAGGCTAGTAAAAGGAGCAAAAATGCAGCCACCACTGAAATAGGGGTATCTAATGCAACTAAAAAGCAAACAAAGTTGAAGGAGCTATGCCAGGTAGTAGAGTAAAAGTGTAGATGCTTAAAAATAAATGTGTACTAGTAATTGTGAAATAGTTTACAGTAACAAAAGTAAGAACTGAACTTTACTGAACTTGACTTTTGTGTAAAATGTAAAAAAGTACAAACTCAGACTACTATTACTGCTTATAGGCTTTCAATATTGCATATAAATACTATGTACTGTGCAATATTTTAAAGGCTATATGTAATTTTTTTGGAGGGGGTCTACCTGCTTGTCTCACAGTGATTGTATTGCATTGCCTGGAATGTTCCACAGTATGGCATTTAACTTATCTATCTTCTTGCATGTATTGTTATATAATTTACATGCATTTATATTGAAAAAATCAAAATAAAAACATGCATTACAATTGTGAGCGGGGGTGCCTCTCCGCAGGTCGTACTTGTAACCTGGCCTGGTGATTTAGTGCCATACTGTGGAACATTCTAGACAAAGCAAAAACATCTCCATGGAGACAAACAAGCTGACCCTCCACCAGAAAAAGCTACATGGTGCATCTTTAAAACACAATAGTCCGCCTTTTATATTGAATGTACCTTACACACTTACTGTATTTCCTAAATGTGTGGTTGACTATTGCCTCTCACCTGGGTGCCTTTGTTCTCTCTGCAGCTTTACGGTTACATGGAAAGCGAGCCCCTGACCCTGCAGCTGTTCATCGGCACGGCAGACGACCGCCTCCTGCGCCCACACGCCTTCTACCAGGTCCACCGCATCACCGGCAAAACCGTCTCCACCGCGAGCCACGAGGTCATGCAATCCAACACCAAAATCCTGGAGATCCCACTGCTGCCCGAGAACAACATGAGAGCCATGTGAGTGCAAACTATCCCTCTTTTTCTTTTTGCACTTTTCCAAAACACCAAAATATATCCCCGTCCTGCAGACTCTACAAACAGAATGGCTGGTGAGAGGTATTGTACAGAAGCTGCAACTGACTTATTGCACCCCTGGAGGTTTGAGACCTCAAGTGTAGAAAAGTGTGGGGAGTATATTTTGACTTTGTTTTAGTTTTGACATCTAAAGAAACTCTAAAAAAACTACTTGTGTTTTGCGATCCAAACTGATATTTCACATTTTCACAAAATTATGGGGGAAGAACTATAACACACAGAGACTTCCAATTTATGAAATTCACCATTCGGGCTTATTCAAAATCTTGTCTTAATTGTGGGTCGGGTAATTTAACATGGCCTTAATGATTTTAACATTTGCACTTCCTTTTGAGTGACCCCGCTCTACCACAATACGCCTCACATTGTATCATATTTAAGAGCGCCCTCTCCCATATGACTTAATGTGTCCCTTAGGATGAATGCGATCTTATATAAAAATATTCAGAAGGAAGTTGCTTTTCCCCTTTCGTTGTCGGCACACATGCGAAACGAAGAGCGAACATTTGGTCTTTCATTCCCAAACTGAATTACTGTAAAGGTCATGGCTAAGTGTTTAACCGTCTCTTTCCACTGAACTGTTGAGCAGCCTCCTCGATAACACTGCAGCGCACGTCTGTTCTCTCGTGCCAATAATCATTCTTTGACTGTGTGGGATGTAGGAAGTCGAGAAAACCAGTCAAGCTTTCTGTCAGTTTCAATTTGTCATTCTTATCTGTTTTTTGTGGAAATTTACAATTCATAGTATAAAAAAAAAGTATTTTGCAGCCATCATCTGACATCTTGCAAGTTTAATCTACATTGCCCATAGAGATTGTCTGACTGTTTGCTCTGTACTATTGTCAACGATACACCTTTTAATTCAATACAAGAATTAGTGGAAGAAAAGTCAAGTACCGAGCTTTTCAAGTTTTAAGTGGAAGGTGGAAATCAAAAGGAAAATTTGAATCAACCGACAACTTGACTTTTACCATATGTTCCAGGAATCCTGCCCAAAAAACCTACCATGTAAAATAACTGAAATGCCAAACCATATCCCATTTGTATTCATTTATTTTTTATCAGCCACTGAAGATTCATTTCATAGCAAATGCCTTTTTTCCACATATGCAGAAATTGTACCCTTTTACCTCCCAAATAGTGGCATGAAATGAAGACCAACACGTGGCAGTGGTTGAAGGAGATGTCCAATGGTAACGTTAAATAGTGCTAGTGCAGTGGACAGGTTTAGTGCAGTCACAGTAGTATGACTTAGTGTCTACATAATACAGTCAACAGGGTCTGCAGCTATAAAGCTGAAGCTCTGTATTTGCTGTGAGATTTGTTAGATCCCTTTAGTCCTTAAATCTGTGATGTGCAGTGGTGAAGATCAAACTTTGATGATATGCTATAATAATAATGATTTTGCCATGCTCCAGTAGAAGTTCTCTCTATGGTCCATAACTCATAACTTCAGTACTCAATGTCTAATCTTGCTACATCTTACTCAAGGGCATACACTTTATTGTATTATGTTGATAGGACTGCTTTAAAAATAGTGAATTGTTATCTGGACTATACAGACTAAATCTTTTGCCAAGATGTTATATAACAAAGATAGTGGCATAATTAAATCAAAATCATTCATCGGTAATACACTTTATCTGTAAACATTTATGATAACCCTACAGTCAGCATTTTATTTTATTTTTTTTACCTTTATCTGGTTAATGAATTTCTCTCACAAGGGAGCATACTTTAACCTTAAAAATATATCATAAATATATTTTTAAAAATGTAAGACCTAATTGATTCACTACTTGATTAGTGTCTTAAATAAGTGGTTTCCAAACATTTTTGCTTTGCTTGTTGGCAGAATTGACTGCGCGGGGATCCTGAAGCTGCGTAATTCTGACATCGAGCTCCGTAAAGGAGAGACAGACATTGGCCGTAAAAACACCCGGGTGAGACTGGTGTTCAGAGTGCACATCAACCAGCCCAATGGTAGAACTGTGTCTCTGCAGGCGTCCTCCAACCCCATTGAGTGCTGTAAGTATAAGCTAATATTGCTTTAAAAATACGAAGTGGCATTCAGTGTTAAAGAAAAACACTGCATTAAAAAGTGAAAAATGTTAGTTCTACTTCTAAAACTACCTCTGCAATGAATGAATACTTCTGCTGCTTATACTTTTACTACTAGTATTGCCATTACAAAACTTTTAGCACTCCTTTTGCTAAACTTTCTCTTACTTGAGTCAGTACACCGTTCACCAACATTTAATAACTGAATGCTTAAGTGACTGTTGTAAAACATACAAATTAGTTCAGGTTTCCCAAATTTCACATGCCAGTCTCCCACATGGTTCATTAAATTTAAAGAGTAAGGTCCTTGTATTTTTTTTTTTTATTTGTACATAGACTATTGCTATAACAAGTTTGCAATATATTTTTGGTCCAAAATTAAATCAACTCCCTGTATTGATAAATATACAGTGTGGGCCCACCTAACAGAAGGTTAAGTCTATCCTTTCAAAACACAAAACACACAAATGCTCTTAAGGTTTGCCAGTATAAATAATGTTGATGGATTGTCTCTGGCATTTAAAAGCAGCTGTTGGCTTAAACTAAGGTCGTGATATAAATTTTCTAAGCTTATTTCTGCAGTTTTCTTGGCCACAATGAACTGTTTATATTCCTCTTTATTTCTTGCCACAGCTCAACGCTCAGCCCAAGAGCTTCCCTTGGTGGAGAAGCAAAGCGTGGACAGTTATCCAGCCACCGGGGGCAAGATGATGCTGGTGAGCGGCCTCAACTTCCTCCCTGACTCCAAGGTGGTGTTTGTCGAGAAGGCCCAAGGTAAGTCCCTGCAACTACAACTGCTACGAAACCCCACTAGCACTATAGCACTGTCACTATATCTCATTTTTACTTGAGTCTAGTTCACTCATTTTCATTCAGGTGCACTTACTAGCTTGATAATGCCTTAAGAGGTAATTAAAGGTATCTTCTTGTGGGAGTTCATACTTCACTGTGGTTGGTTAAATCCACCTGTTACTCACTCAGAGGTTAACCAATAGGAAAAGTGAGTGGGGAAAGTTAGACAGCATGTGTTTGAGCACTGAATCATTTTACAGGATCAAATTATGATTTGATGGTAGATTGCTATACAGTCCACTCCTACTGATACTGCAACTCCTCCTGTCACTGCCACAATAATTTCCACCCTCTGTATGTTCCATTTTATTACACAGCTTACATGCATAATGGCAAATAAAGCACTGTAGTATACTGCCACTTTCCAATAATACTATGGTTACCATTATATTCTACTACTGCTACTATTATTACTCCTGCCCTGCCCTGGCACAACTACAACAACAGAAACTGCTTCTGTCTTAGCTTCTACCCGTGCCACTATCCCTGTGCCTTCTGCTGCTGCCACCAAAGTGTTTATAGCCTACCAATCCCCCGCTTATTCAATATCTCTAAAGTCGTCTCTCTCCGTCTGGCCTTGCCTCCTAACTTTCCTCCAGTTTCTCCTCCCGTCAAAATAGAGTAGGCCGGGCCAAAAGAGGCACATGTGGTGCGCATTAAGCCACTATATTTTTAACCAAAGCGTATTTACATTTGCTGAAGTTTCCATTGCCTGTTCATTGGTGCTCGCCACAACTCAAGGAATGAATCACAAGCAGGGCATGTGCAACGTCTCACTTTCTCTCACTTTCTCTGTCACACTGCACCCGCTCACTCACTCCTGACATTTAGCCTGGCGCTACTTTGACCTCAGCTTATACAGCCGGACTCTGACCCTGTCTGTCAGTAACAACATTATAAGGCGAGGAATATTTGGCTTATGTTTTGCTCATACATCTTTAGAAATTGTGTGGGTGGGAGAGTGCTACTGAAGTTTGCAGCCATCATTTCCTTGATGGGTGCCACTGAATCAATGCAAACAAAAGCGACCTTTGTAGTTAAAGCCAATTTCAAAAGTAAGAACATCAGACAAGGCGATTAATCATTGTAAAACACATACATAATGTATACACAATACATTATACAAAATTAATGGGCCTAATAGAGCAATAAATCTTATTTTAATCCACATGAACATTCTCATAAAATACTGGTGACAAAAACACTCTCATTCTCCCCCTTGTTGTCCTTGTTGCTTAATGAATAAATAGATAGATAAAGATAGATAAACAGATTCTACTGACTTGAAATTGTAAATATATAAACCTTATTAAAGGTTTTTTGATTATTGATGTTTATTCAAATCCCTGATAGCATCTGCAGGCTAATGGGGATTAATTAGCTGTATAATTAGGTGTATATTAACATATATTTTTGGGTCCAATCATTGAAGCAAAGGTGTTCCTATAGCATCCTATAGTGTTTCCTTATTTGCCCTAATATCTTTTCTCAAAAATGAACTACTCCACTTTATCATTAACATAATTATCCCTTGGCCTAATATGATTATGAACTGGCTTAGATATCTTTTGATTTGTGATAGCACTGTGCCTCAACACAAACAGCCCTATCATGTATTTTTTTGGTGTCAGATTTTGCTTACATTGCACACATTATAAATGAATAGGAAATGGTCAGGCCTACGCTTGAACAGGTCATCCAAAACTGGCTAAAATGAGAAGGAAATCCCTTTAACATGGTTCAGAGTTCTTACTTTCCATCCCATGTGAGGAGGTCTATAAACCATATTACAGGCCTAACAGTGGGCGGATGGCCTTTTGTAAAGTGGGGTCTCCCTCCTCCTGGATTGATTTAGTCACAGAGGGATCCCTCTTGAGAGGAAAGCCCAGGGTATACCAGCTCTCCCCCCACGCGCTCACTCTTTTGGCCGGACACATAGCCCCACATGCCTCCTGGCCACGCTGCTTCCTCTTCTCCTCTCTGCATTCATATCACCTCTCTCCTTGATTCCCGGTAAAGACATTAGTCTGAGTGGGATCCCCGAACTCTACCCCACTGTTCACATTTTTAGTGGTTTGTTTTTCGTCTCTGCAGCATCAAGGAAGAAGAATTCAAGTCATAAAATATATTTCTTTCTTAGTACCACTTACTACATCTGCTTTTATGTCAACTTTAATGACCTGTTACTTCCAGGGTCTCCTTAAACACAATAATGTCAGAACCACACACATTTATGGGAAAATAATTATATTTCCCAAAATATTATCTTTTAATACACACATCCTACTTAATTGTATTCTTCACTGCCTTCACTGGTTAGCATTGCATTATTCTATGTGGTTCATGGTTCTGTCTCATAGCTCTTTACTCCAGATGCCCTCCCCAACAAAACCCTCTTTTAAGGCGCACTATATAACTATATAGCAATCCCACGCCCACTTGTCTCCATGGAGCTTAGATAATTATAACTTTGCCTGAAATGGCCCACAGTGTGGCATTAAACAAATCTATCTCTCGAAAGACACAAACAGTTGATGCCACCAGGCCAAGTTCAATGTCAGATCTGTGGAGTGGTGACCCACAGTAAGAATGTATGTTTTTCAAGGTATTTTTGAGTAAGTTTAATGCCATACTGTGGAACATCTTCATGGTGGCGGACCCCTCACCAGAACAGTTACATAGAGCACATTTAAGTTATCCTTGTTTGGCACAAGACGGTGATTTGAAATTACTTTTTATATCAGATGCCCTTCCAGCTATTTTCATCTATCTTTGATTTATACTGGCAATATTAAAGTGTTCTTAGTGGATTAGTGTGACTTTTCTGGCTTTTCTTGCTTCGTGGGATCTAAACCATCCTTGGAATAAAATAGGCAATAAAATTATAATTACATTAGAGAATTATTGAATAACATTGTTTTATATTCATCTGGAAAAGCTCATGACTGAATGCAGCCATAAAATACAGAACTTTTCACCACAATTACCATTCACAGACACAGTCATAACTTTATATTTGGAGACAAACTCTTGGGTTGAACTCACATCACAAATGATTGCTTGTGCCACAGTGGTGACAGCCATTACTGCTGCTGCCATCAAAGGTCAGAGCTGAGACTGGCTTTCCAACATCCACTCCAATAAACACCTTCCACAAGTCTCCACTAAGCCTGCAGAGCAACAGACGCTTTGTGAGCGCGCCTCAACGCTGTGTGAATAATTACAAACTCAGCATTAGGAGTTGAGTCATCTGGAGATCACAAAAACAGCACAGAAGGAGTATTGATTAAATCTGGTTCCACAGATTTGTATTCACGTCTATGCGGTTGCATTGTTATGACATCAAAAAGTAGTACAGTATGTTTACCAAAAATGCATAGGGATAATATTTCCAGTTAGTGAATAAAATGTCTATTATTGTTTTCTTAGCAAATCTTGAATTAAAAATATGTTTTTTCCCTGCCATTCTGCATTTTTTTAGAATATACTTCATATTTTAATTATTTATCTACAAAAAACAGCAAATGTAATATTATCCATTTCTCCATATAGCTCTCTCCTCTTATAGCATGTAGCATCAGCCATTGTATGTTGAAAGTCCTTTCCTCTTTTTATACTGGCTTAAGACTGACACAAACAGTACCATATTGGCTATGGATATATGATATTCTGTTATTATTATTTGTCATTGTTATTTATTCTTCAAACAAACCCTCCTGGGATGTCCCGAGATATAAATAAGCTAAGCTCACTTTACCATGAAAATAATTACTAGTGTTTTTCTGTGCCCCAGTGCTCCTGTTGGTGGCCCACAGGATGGTGATGCAAACCGGGCGCTGTGTGCAGTGTGTGGATGCTTAGTGTGTGCCATTGTTAGCCTGCTGTAGCCTGCAGGCCTGTTTGCCCTGCTCTGTAGGAAGTGTTTTCTAAGAGTCATCCGTGAGGGATTCCCTGTAGAAGAGAAAGTCGGAAAAGACAAGTACCTCAGAGGATCTCGGGATATGAGAGGGACAACTGATGAACAGGAG
>KN470689.1:0-13610 GCA_000787095.1 Periophthalmodon schlosseri | reverse complement strand
CTCCTGTGTGACTGTAGCTTACCATCCAGAGGTCTGTGAAGTCCCTGAGCCATCTGGGCAAGCAGAATCTCAGTAGAATTCAAGTAGAATTCTCTCAGAGAAGAGAATATAATTCATTGCTTTTACCAATTTAACTTCAGAATAGACAAAGCCTTGTGGATGAGAGTCACAAGAACCAAGTTCAGATGTCTATTATTTGAAACATTTGAACATCTGGCATATTTACATTTTTAGCACAGTTAAATACGTATATGTCTTTTGCAGGAGCCATACGCCAATAACCAGAAATAGCTGCCAGAATTACAGCTAAAAACAAACCTGCAAATTAAACTAAATATGGAAACTGTGCCATGACAGCAGACATGTATGTGAGGCGTGACCAAAAACATACAGTTATTTTACACAGATGCAATCAAACTCTGGTGTCAGTTTATGGTCTTCATCACAGCTTGTAAAAGTCACACTTTATTTGTTTCTTATGGACTCGATGAGTAAGAGAACACAGTATGGGGCATGTGAGTGTGCCCCTGTGTCCTGTCTCATTAGCCACTATTGTGATGGGTGAAATCATGAATTTGCTGCTCACTGCAAAGAGGTTAGTGCTAATCAATGGTTTCTAGATCCACCCCAGCTGCCTCCCTGCAAAACAGAGGGCCCTTATTCACTAAAAAGCATCATGCAACACACAGCCTCTGCCATTTGCTGACATTTGACATATGTGCACTGATTGCCTCATGTTGCAGGGTATTTTCACTCATGATTATTTCCTGCTTTAATTCAAGGTTTGCGCATCTGAAACCCAGCTTGTTTGCCCAAACTCAAAACAGGATTGTTGTTAGTCTAACTCTTCCCTCCCTCATCTCCCCAAGGCAACAAAAAAGTATTCGAGGATCTCCGCACTGCCTCGGTTTTTCTGACGGGGATTCAAGGCTTTCCTCATGGAAACTTTTACACATCTTGGCGACGTGCCCAGACCCCAGGACTCCACAAAAGCCCTAATGATGATTGAGAGTAGAGGTCCACAGCGCGCTGAAAACATGCTGAGTCGCTAACATTGCAGTGCGCCGCAAGGCTGTCTCAGGACTGGGTGGTTGACCGGTGCGAGGATTTGGGGGCATAGGGGTTCGTTAACTGTCTAAAGGGAATTGGTAAAGTAATGAAGAAAGGTGAAGAAAAAACTCTTAAGTGAAGTAATAATATTGTTACTTTCAATACTTAAGTAGAAGCAAAACTAGTAGCAAAACTACTTAAATTATGTAATAAAACCACCACAACTATTAGAATTATTGCTACTTCTGCCATTGTTTGCTTTCATTGTTTGAGTTATACTGCTATTTCTACTTAATGTTAAGTTCTGCCCCAATTATTTTGTATATGTATTAAAATGTTGGGAGACAGTAGTAAGTAGGTATAAGGGATCAAATATTTCCCAAAATAAGTTTTAAATCAAAGGCACACATGATATCCTTTGGTAACATTAAAACAAAACACCACAAAAAATACTTATATTGAAAGTGAGTGTGTTTCAGAATCACTGCAGCACTGACAGTGTGCACTTTCACGTCTTTTCTCCTTTGACCTCTGGGCCTATGGGAGCAGGTCAGGCTCAGCTAATAGTGGACAGAGAGCGAGGCTGTCTTGCGGTTAAGTGCAATGCCAAGAAGCTAGTCTCCTGCTGGACGTAGTATATCGACAAGCCTAAAACAATGGGTGATGGCTGCTTTATAATTCATGAATACAGAGAGGATGTGCATTTTTACTATTGTTGTTATGGCTGTCTTCTCATATTAGCTGCTGTGCTTTCCTGGCACCACTTGACACTGTGAGCCACAAGTACAGGTTCAGGCTTTCAAATGGTCTTTAATAGCCTTCTGCAGTGTATCTTATTTTAAAGGTACAATGTAAGTCAACAATTACACAACAGTTGTTCTGACAGCAGCATTGGGCCGTTTGTGTGTTTAGATTTGAACACAGAACACACAGAGCACACGAACCATAAGAAATACTGACAAAAAAGTGGTAAAAGTGGTCAACAAAAACACAGGTACTAGTTCAGCCCAAGTAAAAATGAAAATGTATTATTCTTATGGGGTTTACAATATTTTTTTTTTTTCCTGTTAGCTACAGTGAGATGGAGCAAGGAACTAGGGTCTATATGGCATAGGAGACTGCATGATGGGGATGGTCCATGCATTTCCACAGCCAATACCTGACATTTGACTTGCCGTTGTTGCCAAAAACACAATGTTTGATATCAATATTTTAAAAATCTATAGCAAAACACAAAAATTCAACTTTTTTTGTCTAAATGTAAAGTTGTAAAAACAAGTCAACTATTCAATTTCCCCAAATATAATGTCATTGTTGTATTTTTATGGTGATTGCGTAGTAGACATAAAGCTTTTCAACTTAATTACTTATCCGTTTCCGATCTGATTCTGAAAGATTAAAAAAATAAATAAATAAATAAAACTTTGAAAAGACATCTGGCCGATTTTTTGACAAGGACATTAAAAAATAGTTATACAACAAACATGACTGTACAGTATATACACAACAGACTGAGTACAGTGCTCCCTTGTATTTGAAGTTGTCCGGATCACCTTTTCTTCCTTTTTCTTCGTACTTCTCTTTTATCTCTATCCCATTGGCTGCACATAAAAGCCATCAATCCCTGGTTGTGATCAGCCTATATTTTTTGCAACACATCTGATGAAGCCTACTTAATTATATACACTTCATCCCAAATTGCTTGCAGTTTAGCAAAATAATTGTATCCAAGTGGTTACATATGACAGTGGCAGTGGGGTCACAGACAGGCTTGGAGTTTCTAGCCCTTATTAAAACCTTTGGCGATTGTGTTACATTTGATAAATACAAAAAGATGGATAGGACTGAATTGAATCCTTTTATTTGGCCTCTATGCGTGTGTGCACTCCCTAAAACCTGGCAGGTCGCTCCACACAGAATCTGGTCTGGTTTCAGTGTCTCCGTCATAATATCCAGAGTCATTGAAAAAGAATGTGTCTGATGAAAATGGCCAGCTAAATTATATAAACAAATTGGGTTTCCTTTGTGTCGGGGGCCTCGTGTACACAGGCATTATGGTGGAAGACTATAATTGTTTTAGTCCAGTTGAATAAATCCTCTTATATCACTGAGAAGTCTGTGCAGAAGCTGCAGTGAACTTCTGGATACTTATATTTCTTCTAAACTAATATTGTACCTATTCAATCATATGTGAGATACACTAGAGGAGTAAGTCTTAAAATGCAAATAAAATAATAGATAGCCTTGTACTTTGTATTGGGTTATATCTTTTTAAAAGACATCAAATATGTGCCCATACACAATCATTTAGTCCATGACAGTAACTGTAATTAATGGGCCTTTTTGGCATTTTTGTCAGGCATATCAAAGCATATCTATTTGCCTATTGGATTATTCATTCACTCCTCTGTCACACTTCATGGAGGTCAGTTTCCCCTGTAGCCACAGCTGCCCTGAGGCAGACTGATGGAAGTGTGGCTGCTGGATCCCATTATTCCTAACCGCTGTCTCTTTCCCATTGGCTCTTGTTTATTCCCTGCAGTGGTCTTCCTTCAGTACACCACGTGCTGTATTTAAGTTTCTCCTGACGCAGCTGTTTAGTGGCTCACATTCTGAGGTTTTGGAGGAGCACATTGAAGAGACACCAAGCCACATGGATCACAGCGGGTCAGGATGCAGACAGAGTTGTGGCTTGGCTGCACTCGTCCCTGTACATGTATATCTGTGATCACGGAGTTTGCTGCTCGAGCCAGGCACGCTCATTACTGTAGCACAATATGACAAATGTCAGTGTGGTCAACTGCGCTGACAGCCTGCTGACTACAGTGAGTTTCCTCGTGTATTCTGTTATCATCTAGTCTATCATTTGTTTAAGTGTGAGTTGGAGAACATTTAATCCAAAGTAAACATTACAACACGGTTTGGTGTTTTCTGAGGACACCACATAAAATAATCTGACACTTACAGCCTTGTTTGATCTGCATTTGCATTTACTGTGACTTACTCAGGAGGCCTCTCTGAATATACTATTTATGTAACCATTCTCTAGAATTACGGTTGTCCAAAATGTAAATACTCCAGTTGTCTTAAGTTAGTTTGGTTAATCTTTCAGTTAACTCAGAATCTACGTTATACTTAAAATAATCATATTGTACTATGGAGTAAGTTCCAATGGGTTTCATAGGGCTGGGGTGTGTGCGAAAGTTTAACTTCATTGTACAGTCAATGAACAAAATCAGTATTGGCCGATCTGAGACTTAAATGCATTTGAAGACATAGACAAATGAAATTCTGTCTCCAAAGTTTAAAATTGAGGACAACAATGCTTTTCAAACAGAAACTTCCAAACAATAATGTTAGAGCCCTCTTCATGTCATGATGTGTGTTCTTCTACCGCCAAAGTGGTTCCAAAACCCTTAATGGCATCTGTCATCCATAAGCGCTCTCGCACAGTTGCCCCCGGTAGTGCTTTTGTTTATGGTTGTGTTTAGGGGACATAAATACCAGCATCCTCAGTAAACAGGAGCAGCTCTCGTCCAGACCGCTTAATAACAGCTCCCCATCTGAACCCAGTTAAAGGGGTGTAATCGTATCCTATAGCGACGGATGTCAACACGAAAGGCCCAAGCCTGAAGACATGAGGAAAGACAGTGGATTTTTCAACACTTTGATAGAATCTCAGCTCATAAATACTGGAAATTCAACTAGAATAAAGCAGGAATATTCAAAACAATTTTCTGAAAATATACAGGATATATAGTGTTGGAGTGGAGTGTTGCCCATGAGTCTGGTCACTTCAGAATATAGGTCTACCCATTCTCCTAGTAATGTGTAAATGATTTAGAATACAAATAAATAAATAAATAAAGTTTTTTAAAAATATGTTCATAACTTGTGTATATTTGCAAGTTGTGGATTTTTTTTTTCTTTTTTACACTGTGGCGCCTTTTCATGCACATTTGTACGCCACATTCACAGCTATACCTTTTCAAGCCTAAACTCTCAAACTCAAAGAAAGATAAACAGTAGTGGAAGTCAAAGTACACAGTGCCTTCCTCTGGTACTGCAGAGCTGGGAGCACCCTCACAGTGGGTGAAAAGCTTTACTTCAGGGGTGGGAATGGCCATAACCGCTGAACTGTAAGCATCCTTCTGTTGACATATAACCCATGGTAGTAATAAAACTTAAATGTGTCCCTTGGCTCCAGCAATCTTACTCCATCGAGCTCAATTCTTCTCAAAACAACGTGATAACAAATAGGGAAATCCTTAAGCCCTCGGTAAGCACGTTTATACAGTGGGAGGTGAAGAAAAGTGATGAAGTGGTAGTAAAACTAAGAGAAAAGTGGTCTTATGTGCTCTTAAATGTCTTAAACTGCTGTCCTGCCACTACAAATCACATGTACCAAAGAATGAGTCCATTATAATTTGATAGGTCATTATAATAAATTACTAGAGGACCTATTATTTTTAGCTGTAACAGTTTAAATTTTTTATGTTTTTTTTGTGACTTTTAAGCAAAAACAATTTTCGCATGCATGCAGTAAACTGGTTGTGGATAGGATTGAGACTAAAATGCTATTACATGTCTTACAAAAGGTGGTCTTTGCTATATTAAAGTAATACAAATGGCCATCGCAAAATTATAAGACACAAATCCACTTTAACTCTTAGTTCGAAAAAATCAAGTTTTTTTCATTTTTCATATCTTGATTAGTTAAACTGGTGGAGTTGATCTTCAGTTTCGTTTATTTTGAGATGGGGCAAATGCCAGGTCTGTTTCATTTAAACCCTTAGAACTCTGGAATTACGCACACAATAGTAGCATATTTTGTTTATGCTAAGTAATGAAAAATCCAGCCAAATCTTAAACTCTAGCATTTCCTTGCATAGCTCTCAAGTTTGCCTCGAGTTAATACAACCCACTTGCCCTTTTTTCATAAAAACCTTCCATTATGATATAATGCATTAGTGTCAACATTTGTAATCTTCAAAAAGTGCCTTTATTGACAGATCCACAGCCTCCAGATGTTTGATGATTTGTCGGTGATATCCAAAGCAGGAGTTGACATTGAATTGGAAAGATATTTGGACTTTTTGCCAACTGCCTTCCTTCGTCTTCTATGCTGTTTCATACGTGCACCCTTATCTGACCCCATGACTTGATATATCGAAATCCCTGCAGACATTGGGGATTTAAAATTGGATGGCAGGGTATTGTTAATCACATCACTTGAGGATCAACAGCTTTTTTTCATTTGCAGCTGAAGGACTTGGGGCCTTTTTCCCCTTGATGTTGCATGCAAAATATAGCATGATATCCAAATCGCGGGACAGAGCACAAGCAAAGCAGATAAGTTATAAACCAATGCAAAACAGACAGGTTACACAAAGGCCGCTCATGCAGACTCACCCACACTAAAAAACAGGAAGTATCCTCCCCGGGCCGTCTATCAGTGATGGATAGCAAACTATAAAGCTAACACTGAGCTAAGCCTTTTTGGACAGTGTCAGTACAACGGCAGTGAGGAAAACAAGCCAGACAGACAAAGGTGATTTAAAGTAGCCCGATACAAATGTGGCCATAAATTGTACAGGTGCACGTAGACTATATGCAGTTATGATTATTTCAATATGTTCAGTCTTTCTGTCTTTAAAATCAATCATCTATGCATCCGTATGTTCAGATCATAAATGTACAGGGATGAGAAATCTCTGTTCACTTCGTGTAAAATTCTGAGGATCAAATGTTGTCTGTTTGCTCCATAAAGAATGGTTGGGAGGCATTTTGGCATGAAGTTTTGTTTTTATATATATCAAACAGACTTGGCAGTATGCAGCCACATCTGAGATTTCTTTGTTATGTGATAGCATTTTGATTGCGTGGCTTTGTTTTGACATACTTAATTAAGGCAAACATTTGGGTTATAAAATACTGTGTAGTTATGATTTTGATTTGACATTTTTGAACACAGAAGATATCAGTGTATTTATGTTATAAAAAAAAAACAAAAACAAAAACAAAAGCACTATAGATCCACAATATATATGTTACGCAATATACAGAATTGTTATATTGTAATGTGGAATAATCCATACAAAAAAAAGTGAAACTGACAATAGATTCAGTGCACAAATGGTTAGATATTTCTCATCTATTTGAATGAATTTTGAATGAATATATAATGTTGAAATTCTGACTGTATATAGCCATAATCTTCTTCATTGGGCAAAGCAAGACAAGGCAAGGCAAGTTTATTTGTATAGCACAATTTTTACACAAAGTAATTCAAATTGCTTTACGGAATAAGAAAGACATTAAAATCACAATACGAACAAATCAAAACATAAATAATCACAAATAATCATCATAAAATTAACATTATCATTTATTACATGTATTATCCCCTCACAAAATGTATTATTTGACAGAGGTATTTTTTCATACTTAATACAACTAACAGGGCTTAAATAGCGCTTTTTTTTGTCATTGTTTGCGTTGGCACCAAAACCCTTTTCAGAGAATCCAGTCATGAGGGCAAATGAGAGCAGCAGTAAACAGCTCCCTCTCATCCTCACATGGGCCCCCGGGGACTGACCTGGAGCAGCACACTGGTGCCCCCATGGGCTCTGGAGGAAATGAGACGGAGAGGGAGGATGGAGCTCAGGGCAGCCTCCCAAACTGGAGAGAGGCACCACATCAAACACAGGGTTATCTCACAGACCAGGCGTGGGCACAGCGGGGTGCACAGAAGGACTGTTGTTACAGATTTGCTTTTCTAATTTTGGATATGGTCCTATTGTTTTAGCCATGGTTTCAAAGTAATCACTGTAGTTTTATGGGTACCCAAAAGATGTTTGCTTTGGAGGGAAAAAAATCACTTTTGGTCATGTATTATCACAACAAATGATAATGTGGAAACTACTTTATGCCACTGACGTTAAAGCAGGATACACAAAGAACCATAAGAGCAGAACTGAACTTGCACAAAATAGCTAGGACTAAGCTATCATCTACTACAATGAGTTGATTGTTCTGAGGTGTGACAGTTCTCTCATACACACTCAGCTCAAACCACTGGAGGTGTTCTCTAAAAACAGCAGCAGACTTATCGATCAGAAATCTCCTCGGTGACATCACAACACTTCTTGTTTACACAGTTTATTTTTTCTCTTTCGTCTCCAACAAGCTGATTGTAAGACCACTTGTTTGGCGTCTTAGTCCCAACTCTTTGTTAGGCTATGATCTTGTTGGAGACTTTTTGGAGACCTGTCCCATGTCCTATAGGTTGCCGTCACATTGGAGAATTTGATGATGTCAGATTTTTTGATGGAGAACAGGGGCCTATATAAACTAACTTTACTGTTTTCAAGAAATTTCAAAAGTTATGATCCACAAATGTTATTGTAACTCCTTCAGTTATGTCTTTGGTAATGAACACCACCATCACTTGCTGAAGCTATTGCGAAAAAAATAAAAATAAGAAAATCACTTTTGTTTGCTGACAGAGAAGATGTTAAACTGTATCATGTGGATAGGCCCTATAATTACAGAGGTATAAACCATAGCCAAGGTCAAGAAATATTTAATCTGACAGTTAAACAGCAAATTAGGCTACAGAATTCTGATATGCCCCCCAGCTCAATTTTAAACTATATTGTGATGCCACGTGAACACACTCTGTGGTCTTTATCACATTTGATACGGCAGATATAGCGTAGCTCACTTTCTTAAAATGACCACCCATCATACTGCTATAATCTTAGCCTGAACATCAAAGTCCTTATAGTTCAATGTCTTTCTCTCTCCCTATCTGGGTGGTGAGTGCTTCCACATGGGACGTCCCAGAGGTTCACACACCAGCGTATATCCGATGAAATACGCTGTCTGTTCAGATCATCACATCATTAGGCCCAAAGGGATTCTGGGACGTATTAGGAGCTGTCTACCTGCACGACGTGGATGAATTTATGAAGCACTTTATCATGATGAGGCATTAGAGGAACACCCTGTCTCTTTCCCCTTTGAGTTTATCTTTGGGAATAAACTCCCCGCATCGTCAATTTATCTTGTGTGTTCCGACCTTTGACCCCTCCCTTATTTTTGACGCTGCTTATAAGGTAGAAGAAGTGGTGACGTGGTTTGAGCTTTCGAGTCGTGCGTGGGAGGCAGCAAATTGTCCATTAAGTGTTGCTGCCGAGGCCCGAGAGAAGATTTGATATTGCCGGGGAAACAAAAGTAATATGTAGCAGGAAATTCAATTGTCTCTGTGCAGCAAGTTGGAACTTTAGTTTGGCTTCCATAAGCAAATCAATTTTTACCTAAGTTCACATGAGGTGTTACTCAGTCTATTGGCAGCAAGGGTTTACATAGCTCAGGCCTCTTTCCGACATGTTGAGGTTTCTTCTGGGGATTGCAGCAATATAATATCAGTATGTAATAATATATAATCAAATAATATTATGGAAAATGCAAAATGTAATGTTTTTCAGGTGGTAAATTAATCAGGAACTAGGGATGGGTTATTTGTGATATCGGTGAGTTTGCCCAGATATTGTATTGGTTTGATAATGAAAATTTAGCTGATATTTAGCACCAATATTTTTCTGGTCACAACAACAGCACAAAAAATCCACATCAAACCCTTTCAGGAACTATCATTTTTAATGGCTCAAACTGACTTCTCTATGTTTCTCTAAGCGCCATAATAGTAGGAAGAAATAGCATCTTTTTACAAACAATGGAGGCTCCTTTACTATAGGCAGCGGAAGACTCCTCCATATGTTCCTGACCCTCACAGTTTATTCTCGCAGTGAAAGTGAAAGAAGTTCAAGAAGGTGTCTCTCCCGCTTCAGTATCAAAAGAACAGGAAGCCTAGTCTACACACTCGGGGTCAAAGGTCATGTTTTGGATCGTCAGCTGAGTGGAGCTGAGCTAAGGTGATGTCAGTGGCACGGGTCATTGCCGGTCAGGGCTGATTTGGGTTGATGGAGATTGGGTTACGGCAGCGGGCCTCCAGACTGTAGCAGACCACAGGGCTTTCACTGTTCATAGAGGAAGCCCGGCTCGTATCGAACCCTCTGCTCAAAGGAGGCCGCTAACTATTCTAACTCAATCCCATGTGACGCTCGGGTTTATGCACAACTTCTACACTGCAATGCCTAAGAGGACAGCTGAAGATAGCAACCAAGTAATGTTACTGAAAAAGCTATTGTTATTTTACTTCTGTGAAAAAATTGACTTAAATTTCTTTCTTACCATATCAACATAATAGGGCTGCGAGATTATTTGCAATTGAATCAAAATCACAATTTAAGTGGATGCAATTGGCAAATCGCAAAGACCGAAGTTTTTGAAGTACCATAATTTCCTACACAAATAACAAAATATCCTGTCTTATTCTTCATAGCTCATATTTAATTCTTTTTGACAATTCTTCTGAACACAGAAAAATCGCAATTATTTTTTTTCCCCAAATCGTTCAACCCTACCATGCATAGTATCTGCTTTCTGACAAATGGATTAGTTTATCCATTTATTTTATTTTATTTTTTGTTTTGTTTGTTTTTTTGTTTTGCTTGACTTCTCACCAGATGTTTTTCCTGATATAACATTCTTGATATAGATGGATTTGCAGAAAAATACACCAACCGGAATAGTCCCATATTAATTTACATAATTCTACAAAGTCATAGTATGGTATTAATCCTTTAGGTATCTGTCCTGCGATATGATCTAATATTTATTCAGACTGGAGTGTTGTTCTAATGAAAAAATAAACTTTTGCTACAACAATATTTTCAACCTTTATTTCCAAAGCAGCAGATAAACACAGATTTGTATTGTAATTATCCAGGCACACCTGACAAAGATGAGGATCTAAGTATGGATACCAACACTGAAAATACACATTCATTTAATCAAACAAGGAAGCATTATTATAGTATGTAGTATTTTTGTGTCAATCTAAAATAGACCCTCCAGCTGCCCAGCCCTAAGAATAGGCCCTGACAGGTTTGAATGGTGCTGTACAAATTGCGTTGGCGTTGTGACTAATAAAGGAAGACACTTGTTTAAGTAAGGGTTTTTTTCTCACCGGGGAATATCGGGAGTTTAGTTTTCCACTGTTTTTGTTTATTCATGAACGGGGATCCTCCCTATTGCAGCTTTCCATTATTAACCTGCATGGGCAAACAGAAATGGAACAGTTTCCAACCTGCAGTGAGAAGGATGCCAGGACAAATGAGTGTTGAAATATACCTTTATAGGAATGTTGTACAGCCTTTTATTATGGAATTATATTTGAATATTCTGATTTTAGTGGCCAGTTACATTTATTTTCAGCATTTATACTTATAACCTAATGTTATGTTACTATGAAATAACTCAACTATGAAACTATGGTGATAGCATAGCAGTGGTTTGCATATTGATTTGAAAAAAAATGTTTACACAGCATGCCCAAACTCACATAAACTTTTACATTTATTTGTTTGATATAATGGCTCTGACTTATAACACTATAACACTATATATAATTCTGGTAAATAATTTTAAGTTGATTATTTATTTATTTTATTTTAACTCAGATCAACTTCTGTAAGTGTGCACGTGTTCACACATTTGGCTTGGCTTTAAACGTATTCTCGTATTTATCGTGTTCTTCTTCTGGGAAACACATATACACTGTCCAGTCTGTTTCAGTGTCTTATTTTCACAGTTTTTCAGCCGTGACAGTGACACAAACAGTCTTAATAACATTTATAAATAGTATGTTGGTGTTATTTTGTGGTGCAACCGTTCGCCGCATCCTGTTTCACGTTGAGATTCACTCGTTGACCCAGTGCACACTCAAATAAAACATAGTAGGGCCAGTTTCTTACCCTCTTCTATCTTTATAATGGAAAAAGTGTTAGCTGATCAGCAGCAGCACAAGTACAGTTCAGGTAATACGTGGGCAGAGGAAATAGCACTTCTGTAACAGCACTGTGATGGCAGTGTGTGCGTTTTAAAGGGTACTTTTGAGGATGTTTTGGAAGTTTGGGGTTTTTCCAAGTCAACCAATTTTTGGTTGACACGGCATACAATGGAAAAAAATATATATATGTATTATTTTAATCATGAATCTATTTTTTTTTCTTTGTTCAGAGTGCCATTAATGACACTAAGTTAAGTGTGGACCCATTTATTGGCACTTAGGTTAGTTTCTGTACCTATAGATTGGCCTTTGTTTGCCTTCTTAAATTCACTTTTGTGAGACTCATGAGGCAGTATTGTATTAAACCCACAGAGCAGCAGTGACATTAGCGTTTCATCATTTAACTGTTACATGTCCCCATACTTCCTTAATGTCCTGGTGTGGCAGAGTTAAAAATAGCCTCGGCGTGTAAATGCCTGCTCAGCCCGGAGCCAAATGGAGTTGAAAACAGCCAGCAGTGTTGGCACAGGTCAGGTTTTTCCAATGGGAGTTCCTCCTGTTTGGGGAGGTGAGTCCCAACCACCCTGATTTGTGTGTGTGCGAAGGTGTGTGGTATGTTTTCAAAGTCGAGTTATTATTTCAGAGGCTGCCAACAGGGCTTCTGAAACCTACTTCTTTTATTTTCAGTCTTTTATTCAAATTAGATTATTAAGATTAAGATAAATTCATACAATGCACTCAATGCACTTCATGGCCTTTAAGTACAGAACTACTGCACTCTCCCACATGGCCTAAAAGTGCAGTTCAAAATCACACTACTTCCTGATTGGCTTTAGTAAAATTGTACATCCGCTATTGCATTTCCCCCAAAAGGCCTAAAAGTGCAGGTAATATTACAGTCGTCCCTATGTGACCATGTGGTTACTATGGCCTTGTAGTTGTGTTATAGCTGTTTCTTTTGATTTATCATATGTGTATTAAAGATGCACAATGTAGCTTAAACGTATTTTGTATTTATTTCATTCCTAAAGAAGCCTAGTGATGAATCGTTGCTAATGTATGACATTTTTTTGTCATGCAACACCTCCCTATGTGCTAAGGCCTATGTTATTTCCTTGGTATCACAAACCCATATCAATAGTGTTCTGCAGACCCTGTTCAGTGGGTGGATTTCCTGTCTCTAACCTCACTCTCTCTGTCTACATCAGTGAGCTTTATCACAGCGCGTCTCGATCACAAAACCATGAGCTGCTTGTTTGTGTTGTTGGGTGACTGCAGAGCCCTCGCCATCTCCACAGTCACTTCCCTGGGATTTGCCAAAGCACACAGAAATGATAAGAGCTGGACTCATGTGTGTCTGCTGGTCTATGGGAAAGGCGCGGGTTTAGGGACAAGTGCAGGAAACATCATGACTTAGACTGAGACCATGTGGGGGCTGACACAACTTTCAAAGAATTCACTGATATTGTTCTGATATCTGCTCTCATTCAAGTTAGCAAGAATGTATTAAAAAGTGAAACGATGTTAAGAGAGTACACAGTAGTGATGGGCGATACCAGTGATTTTTGCTTTAATCCGATACTAAGTAATACTATGGCCAGTGTCAGAATATCGGTCCAACACTGATATGAAGGACCCCTCA
>KN470688.1:29319-52086 GCA_000787095.1 Periophthalmodon schlosseri | reverse complement strand
TTTATATATAAATAAATAAAGTTCACTGTGGTGTCGTCTTTGGACCGCACATCCCAAATCAGCAGCAGTTTAAAAGATGATCTAACCAAACTATTATTTAATGAACATACAGTTGGTTTCTAAACATATGATTTAAAATATGAATGCCTATTGTTTCTTAAACATAAATATCTATAAATATGCCTATTTTTCACATTGACCTTTAAAATAGCAGCGGGGTAGAGGTGGAATGTTTGCAATTTTATGCTCTGAAGAGGTACAAACAGGCATTAGCGCTGTATAAAACAAGGGTAGCTATTTTTATAATATACACATCAAAGTGTGTATACTGCAAACAAGCAGAGCATTGTTTGCCACATTAATGGAGTCTGCCTGTCAGAGTTTATGGTACACTTCATTGTCCCCATAGGGAAATCCGTCCTCTGCATTTGACCCATCCTGATTGCTGATAGAGCAACGTGTGGGTGACGGCAGTGCTGCACTCTCTGACCCATCTCTGGATTAAGGACTAGCAGAAGTAACATATTATGCATGTATTTAGGTTCTAGTGTATGGACCCTGGCATCTGGAAACTTTACATGAGCAAAAACACCCAGAACTCCCACGTTTGCTTTTAATCTTATCACAGTAGGTTCCTGAGTCCTGGAGTGTGAGCACATGAACAGGTTTGATAATGCCACCTCTGCTGGCTTTAAAAGTGGCTCATTTGCACTCTAATGAGGGCTAATCAATGAACACTCTCCTCCATTATGACTTCTGTTCCTTAGTCAAGTGCCTTTGGTCCTGTGGGCACTACTGCCACTACAATCCCACTTTATCATACATGTACTTGTTCCACTGTTCCGACTCTCGGCTCCTCTTCTGGGCTATTTCCACTTCAGTAATTCAGTCACGTGCCTGTTAGATACAGTACTGTTAAAGAAGATTTCATATTTTGGGTAGCGTAATTGAACAATATTTAGCTTGATAATCAAAATGGTGCAGTTTTACAGTGGGCACATAGATTCATATTTGCATCTAGATCAAGGGTGCCTAAAGTGAGGCCCGTAGGCCACCCTTGGTCTTCCAGGGAGTTCAGTTTGGCCTGTGACGGTATGCAGAGATTTGTAAGTATCTATTTTGATTCCATATTGAATAAAAGATGAAAGGGAGCACATACCAGTCTAAAAACACAATAATTCAAGACAACTTTATTATAAATATCTTTGCAGACATGTTTGGACACCGTCTCTAAATTATTCTGTAATAATGAGAAATTGAGGTTAAATAGACAAGTGCTGCCACTAGGGGTCAGTAATGGACGCTTTACATATCAATTAATAGAATCATTCAAATGCATTCTGTGGGGGTTGCGAGTTGTGAAATCCAATAAAATTCATACATTTATCAAAACCCTCTGTAAAGCATTAAAACGGGATAGTATTTGAGTATTTTTGAGTAAATGTAGAGAGTGGAGACAGCAGCAGAGAGGCAAAGGATCACACTTAACATTAGCCGGTAGTGGAATATTTACTCGGCCTAGATTCATAACTAATGAGCTTTAAGAAACACACTTATGTAAGAGAGGCCACGTTCAATCATTAATGTGTTGTTGTTACTATCACAATTTACAATAAACTCGCCCCATGCTCCAGATTTGGTTTGGTTTTAAATATTCAGCAGCTACAGTTCAATGCCAAATCATGTAGGTTTATCCATCTTCAAAAACTCAAATAAATTAAATATTGAAATATTGAATCAAGTGTCAGAGCACTCTCTCCTATGATGTTTCCCAGCAGTACTGGCGTTAGTGCACTGAAAAAAAAAATGTTACTATTCACTAATTAGCAGTAATTGTGCTATGGTGCTACATCACTGGTTAAATACAAACCCATAGGCCAGAGGAAAAAAGAGAAAAAGATGAAACGCGTGGGCCAAGCTTTTGATGATCCTAATAATGCAACAAAATCTGTCATTTACATCAAAAGGGGACGCTATTTTAAGCTCCTCCTGCCTGAAGTCACTAAGGGTGAAACGGTGTAAGAATTAAAGAAGTCATATGAAAAAGCTTTTGTTCATAAATTAACCCTGTTTACCATAGCAGTGTAAGAGCCGCAAGCTGGGCCCCATTAAAATAAATCTACACACTATACAGGTATAAGTGCAGTGTGATACAACACATAGAAAAATCCTAGTGGTAATTGTATAGTGCAGGACTGGTGGTAAAACTATATCATACTATTACTACAATAGGAGAAGTAGTTGTTTGTTTTATACCTCTTTTAACTTCTGTTGGAGGGTCTGCTGCCTACTTGTCTTTTATGTTATTGCTTGTGTTCAACAGTATTGCATTAAACGTAACATTATTATCATTATGGCCAGTGGTGGAACATAACAAAGTAAAGGTAGTAAAGTACTGTACTTAAATTTTAGGTATCTGTACTTTACTTAAGTAGATTTTGAGTTGGATACTTTTTACTTTTACTTCACTACATTTGAGAGCAGGTTTCTGTACTTTCTACTCCACTGCATTTTTGAACTGGACTGAAAAGTAAAAGTAAAAGTTGTTTGAGACCTGCTGAAAAAGCTGATGGGTTTATTTTTAATACATTTTTGAGCAAACATAAAAAATAAATAATAATAAAATAATTAAAAAAAATATTCAAATTAAAACAGCTAGAAAAAAATTATTTATTCGCTTGTTACTGTTGAACAAAATTCAGCACAAATCTTTATCAAAATCATTACATTTGAAGCTTTATTATATCTCAAAACCTACGCAAAATACTTTTATTTTTTACTCTTTAAGTTCTTTAATACTTTTACTTTTTACTTTTACTTACTTAAGATTTTTTCATGTGATACTTTTACTTTTACTTGAGTCTTTTTTTGCTCTGGTGTCAGTACTTTTACAAAATTGAGTACTTCTTCCACCACTGATTACGGCCAAGTTACAAGTCAGATCAGTGGAGCGGTGACCACAGAATGCATGTTTGTCAAGGCATTTTGAGCAATAAAAACAATGAACTAAATGCAAGACAGATACATTTAACGCCAAATTGTGGAACATTCTGAGCAAAGCAATGATATCTCTGTGAGAAAAGCAGCTGGCTGACCCTGCACTTTTAAGTTAAGTAGACAAAATTTATGCAGTAATAGTAGTAAGTCTATGTACTATTTGAACAATACTTTGATTATGATTTTATTTTTTATGTAGGTATTTCAGGTGTATTCTTCAAGTCCCATACGGAAACCTGTGCTTAAGACCAACATTAATTCTCTCGGTAACAAAAGCGATGATTGAGACGAAGCTAAAGTTGTTTTGTTGATTGCGGAGTTTGTGTTTTTAAAGCCGTCGTTTCAAACTAAATGAGACGCATAACAAAACAACGCCGGCCATTAATGCCTTTCACAGATTGTTCCTAATTGTGTTGTAACAAGGAAGCAATTTATCTAGTGTAATTTCAGTGGCTCATCAAGCACCAAGCTGAAGAGCTGATGAGATTTGGGGACATAGTTCACTCGGGTGTCAGGATGGATTTACTTTTGTGAAGGAGAAGTAGGCAGACTAATTTACTCCAGTTTGGACAGAGTGTCTTATGGAAATGCCTTTTTAGATAGTAACCTGAATGGATAACTATAAAGCTCCTATATTCTTAAACAAATACACAAACATACAGGTGAATCGGTGACTTTAAATGCCTACTCCATATGGCCATGGTTTACAGGGCTAGCGAGCAAATGCTGTTGTATTACTGAATTATTTAGAGATAGTTATTAGGGATACAGTGATCCGGCTTTTTACTTTGACTTTAAGTATCTGTTTAAAACCGAAATGAACCAATATCAGTGTAGGGACTGAAAATGCATCTTTTCTTCAAAACAAAGTTAACCTATTATAAACGTGATTCCCTTGTGTTATGCAAACTGCAAGTAACAGCTTTGTATGAATAAAAGTTCAAAACATTGTTAGACGTTCTGGGCCAACATCAGCCAGTAAATAGTGTTATCACATCCAATTAAAGGCCCGACTAGGATATTGGATGAACCGATATCATGGAACCAATACCTGATCCAGATGCTGTTGGCGAATTTAAAACTTAAGTAACTGTATACATGTGGAGCCCTGTGCCCGTAAACCTATACTGCAGTAAGAAGGTACAGGAAAACAAGTCAATTAATTCTACAAGTGATTTCTTAAACCTTAGGTAATATATTGCCAAACAGCTCCATAAATTATTGCCAATTTCTTGATGTGAGTACAGCATGTCACGCCATAGGTGGCTGTGCTCGAGCAGCATGCTGCCTCATTAAGGCAATAATGTCCTTACAAAGACGGCAACTTCAACAGCTTGATCGTCTTGAAAACAATTAAGCTGCACAATCACTATTGAAACAAGCCTCCATTACAGTTAATGTGGTGCTCCGTGCAGTCAGGAGGCAATTTACCACAGAACTGACTGGACTGAGGACTGCGGCAACAAAGCTCTACAGAGATCTATAAACTATGCACCATGGCACTTAACGGTATTATATTTGACTAACAGATAACAAAATGATTTACTATGGCAAAACTAGGCCTGTGGTAAAAAAAACACATACCTCAAAAAACATGTTTGTCAACATATTGTGCATCATATTGAAATTGTTGAACTGTGTTGGTATCAAGACATCAAAACATTCTAAGAAAGCAAAAAAGAACCTCACAATATGTGTATAACCTGCTAAAACCTGCACTAGAACACAACAAACATCTGCATCTTTTTTACAACAAGGTCTGTATCTTTTTTACAAATACATTTTAAAATGGACATGTATAAAATGTGCAACATAAACTGAATCTCAATCGCTGAAAAAAATCTCAAATCTAATGTGAATATCCATCAAAACAACCCTTACACTTTGTTATTTTATGTTTTCCAATAACACTCAGTAGTGGGCTAAGTATATACCCATTGCTTAATCAGCCTAGATTCTAGATTTATCCATAGCCCTTCAAAGTGATATGTGAGTCAGGGCTGATAAATGGCTGCCTCCTGAGCCCTGTGTGCACATCACCTCCGTAAATAATTCATTTAGCTCAGCATGAAAAACGCATGTCAATTAGGCAGGTTTATTCTCCCTCTGACGAAAACAGCAGGGCCCATGCCAGCTGGAGCAACGGAATTAACATTATTTAACCATTCTGAACATGCTCACGCTCACTGTCTCTGGGCTTTCTCAAATATACCTGGTTTTCATCTCGAAACACTATTTTCTGTTTTGTTTTTCTCTGTTTTGTTAGTATGTATGTTTTCTGGTGCAGTTGGTTTGTCTAGAATGTTCTACAGTATGGCCTTTAATGTATGGGTGCATCTTGCATTTAATGACTTACAGGTATTTTCATTGCTTAAAAATATATAGTTACTGTGATGTCATCAGTACAATACCATCTCCATGGAAACAAGCAGGTGGCAGACCCTCTATCATGAAAGTAAAGTAGGCTATATTGTGACACTCTACAGATGTAATAAAAGTTAGATTAGTTACTTAGGTAGGCTACTTCATAGTGGTCCTACTTGTCCACTGACCACATAGTTTACAGCCGTCGCTTAGATACACAGGCTAAAATAATGGAGATGAGCATAGAAATGAGCTCAGTGCAGGTGTTAAGTGCCAGCACTTGTCTGAAGAGGAAACATTATCTAAACCATCGGCTATTTAATGTCTGCACATTATAGTCTATGAGATGAGAACAACAATAAAAAAAAGTTCACAAAGTCAAATGAAAAATGTATGCCAAACTATAAACTAATAATGAAGATAATTGTACAAGTTTTTTCAAGTCTTTTTCCAGACCAAGGTTTAGTTTGTTTTTATACCTGACAGTTTTGACTGCTCACTAGCGCTCTTCCTCAGAGTGGTCACGTGATGTTGCTGTGTCCGGTCAGCTGATTTAAACAGGTTTTGGTGCTATCTTCCTACTGGTGGAGGCAGGACAACAGCCCATCTGCAGTCTGACGTCTTCAGGACAGTATCTCAGGTGTGTGAGAGTAAAAAACCCCCTCGTCCTGGTTTATAGTGACGAAGAGTCAACAGTCGAAACTGTCAAGTATGAAAACAAACTAAACCTTGGTGTGGAAAAAGAATCTATTAAAATAAATCAGCGGAAGATCAGATGAACCTCATTGAACGATAATTGTACAAGTTTACAGTCAATCACATGTTCCTACAACTAGCATGTTCTTACTTTCACCCATTTAAGTCTGCACACCGTTTGACCTGTCACTTTATTAAAATACTAACAAAACATGTAACAATGCAGTAACAAACATTCACAGTACCCTTAAAATACATCATTAATCTTCAGTTAGTGTTATCTTAAAATTATGAACAAAAAACAAGCCCTTAAACAAAAAAAATATGGATTTCTTTTTTAATACTTGGCCATAATTCAACAGCTGCCGCCCAGCATCACTGTTATCGGCATAATGACCTCTAATATTAGTCGCTTTCTCAATATTCATTTAATCAGAGCTATTATTTATAAACATGCTATTCACAGGCTTAAGACTATTATGAACAATAGCAGAACAAATATCCACAGAGAGAACAAGCCTAAACATAAAAGACACAGGCGGCTTTGATAAGTTGTAAACATTATGTTAAAACAAGAGGCACGGTTGTTGTTTTACATCTGTCATTCAGAAGTTATGATTCATATGGTTCTGCCTCTACAGGGAGAGATCAAATACATGAAACATTTAGTAGAACACACAATAAAACAGTACAAAGACAGGAGCTCTACGCCTGCTGGCTGGCTTGGTTGTCTTTGCTGTCTTTCTGTCGGTAGTGGAAAAGACTAGTCGTGTCGATTTCATCTGCGTAACGAATGGCCTCTGCAAACAGCTTCACCACCTGCAATATGACGCACAGCAAAAGTACAAGTCATCAAATTAGCTTTAGAACGCTACACAGCACAGCATGCTTGATTTTTTCATATCTTTCTACATTGTCTAATGCCCATTCTCTACTAAACTAATGTGAAAAAAATCATAATACAAAATCTAAAACTTCAACAAATTTTCTGGCCCTGTTTTTACATGTTTGTTTTTTTTCATCATTTTATTAGAATTTTGCTGATAACAGAACAGAATCCATAATCTCTCTAGTCTTTCATCATACCTCATTGGGTAAAAAGTCCCCAAAATGTTGCCTATAATAGGAAGTTGAAAACCATAATTAGTTCAGTACCTGATAGTTGGTGATGAGGGGGACACTGTGGTCAATTGCCAATCTGCGGATGCGGAAGTTGTCCTTTATGTGGCGAGTGTTGTTATTGGGCAGGTTCACTACAAGGTCAATATCCCCCTCACTGATAAGTCTGGAGAGAAAAGAGAAACTAAACTTAAGCAATCAAAATCATACTCATCAACGCAATTCTGAATTCACATATAAAAGAATAAAGAAATCAGTTATAGAGCAACACGTACAAGGGCAGCGTGCTCATATTTTCTCATTGATACATTCCTTCTGCCACTGGACAAAAATAAACTGATGTATTTCTTTTTGCTGTGTGGCCTTCTGACATTGAGGGAGAAATTAGGACTGAATGTTAATGGAAAAGCGCGGAGGCCGGTCGACAGTGTCCTCAAAGGTCATGTTCCTCTCTATATAAAGCTGCTCCCGTGTCACAGCTGAGGCCATCTGCACACTGCGGCTGCCTGTGTCTTTATCTGTGTGAGACCTATTACATTACTGTTACGTCTTCCTCTTCACCAGTTTGTAGCATAAGAAAACATATGGTCCAGATGGATTCACTCAGGCACAATCATCTTGTTTTTTGGAATCATTACCTGAAAAACTACAACCACTGTCTGCTTAAATAGTCCCTGTTTTGCAAGTAGCTGCACAAATGTAAATCCATGCAAATGAATCAACAATCTCACAGAACATGTAGTCGCTGAACTGGTTTAAAAGAACACAACTACACTACATTAAAATTAAATCAATTTCATATTTTGAAAGAGTTGTTTTTAAATAGGGGGTTTAAAGGCGCACTATGTAACTTTTTGGGTAGAGGTTCTGCCACCTGCTTGTAGATTGCTTTGCCAGAAATGTTCCAGCCTCTATTGAAATAAGCAAGTGACACCACCTGGTCAACAGGAAAGGAAATAAGTATAAATAAATGCAAGATAGATAAGTTTAATGCTATACTGTGGAACATTCCAGGCAAAGCAATAACATCATAGTAGTGGACTGCCCATGAGAAAAGTTACTTAATGCACCTTAAAACTGCTCTGACTATTGCTATGAACAGTTTATTATATTTTCGTGCTGACAGCTAAGATCTGAGTACATTGTTTCATATCTGCATGAGTGTGTTTTTTATTGAATGACAAATGAAATCAGATTCTGTTAAAAGTAAAAAGTAATATAACTTTTAGCTGAATAATAATTTCAAGATCGTTGTGAAAATCTAACCTTTGAATACTGGGCAGGTTTGACTCCCGCCCGTCATCACTGGGCCAGGCGACAGGAGTGGCAGGTACATCATTAGCACACAGCCAGGCGGAGGTGGCCTCAGTTGCATAAAGCTGAACAAATAAAAAGATTTTAGTTTCACATACAGCAGACAAAACATTTGCAAAAGTAGTCAGGATAATTACCTTGAATCCTTCCTCTTTGAGCTGATGAGCTGTAGCCAGGAAATTTGGTCGAAACGATTGCTAAAATTGGCAAATTGAGATACATAGTAAATACAGAAGCTTTGATCACTCCCTACACTTTTGACAAATGTTTAACTGTGTGCTATACAATCATCATAGTTACATTTGAATAGCCACTTTAACATGTTTTATTATGTTATTATGTTACTTGAAGTTTTATCAACCTTGAATACGTTGTAAAGATATGTGTCGACTATATAAGGACTGTGCCAAAGAAATGACTTGCTGAACTGACATATGCAGAGCGAATCACAATATAAGATTTTCCTCTATTATTGTATGAGCACTGTATCATAAAGGCATTTCGTTTTGCTGACATTTTACTTGCCTCCCTGAAGTAGCCGCTCTTTTTACATTAAAGCTCCTCTCTATAGACTCACTAAGTTTAAACCTGCTAGTGTGGTTGTCAGCAGAGCCTTGGGACACAGTGCTGGTACGGATCTGTATATTTTGGAGGTGCGCCCCCTTGTGTACGTCTGACTGTCAGTCATGTTGTGGTGCAAAGTTTCCCTGGATCTTGCCTTAAAGTGGACCCATTCTCCCCAAGGACTAATTATAATAAAGCCAGTGTGTAAAGCAGCGTTAATGCAGTATTAGCCAACACAGTGTGTCAGCAGCACTTACTCCATACTGTGGTGTTGTTAAATATTTTACTACTGCAGCTAACAACCGCGCGTTATGGCATATTAGGGAAATGTGGTAAGCCTTTATTACTTTATTTCAGTCCTGATGAAAGTAGTTAATGTGGTCACCTTACAAAACAAGACCCCATGCCAAAAAGATTATTTAAAAAGAACTATTTGTTCAAATGTAAAGGTGAGGTGGGCAAATTGTACTGTATGCTGTAAAACCAATAGAAGAAAATGAGCAGTTGCAATATCACCCAAAACATTCAACTAAATATACAAATGTCGATTATGATGATACGCTGTTAACAAATTCAAGCAGACATCTGTGGTACAACTTTTTGGCATAGAAAATTCTATATTATGTAAATGACCAAAAAGGTAATAAGAATGGAGTAAATGTGAGCCTGATGTGAGATCAGATAAAACAGACTAAAGCTGTATTCAGAGAAGCAGACAGGAGCAGACACAGCTCCAGCAGCAGCACACACTCAGAGCATAGAAACAGGCTGCAGACTCCCAGACACAGTCCTCCAGCCTCAGTCTTACCTGAATCCCAATCAGGATGCCCTTCTGGGGCAGCTTGAAGCCCGTGGAGATCATAGCCTTGAGGAAGGCTGAATAAATGTTTGGCCCAAAACAAGCAACCTGTAACAACATTATGAGAACAAAGGTAAGGACATAACTATATAAAAAAAAACATAAACAAACTAAAGAGTGGGCTTTAGGACCTGTCATGACACTGGTCCTCTTCTAACAGAACAGTTAACACTATCTCACATATGGTTTTGTACAATGCTGTGTATATAGTGTTGAACTGTAACAGAGAGTCTTACCTCTCCAGTGGAGGCCATTTCGCAGCGCAGCACTGGGTCAGCATCACGCAGCCTCGGCCACGAGAACATGGGCGCCTGAGAAAAAAAATAAAACTTTTTATGTTTTTATGTGTTTTTATGTTGCTTCAAGTCGTTAGCTGTCAAGAGCTAATGCAGAACATATATTCTCAGTAATAAGCCGTGTTGTTAAACCTACACATGGTCATGTAATGAAAATATGAAATACAATTCCCATGACAACCTGGAAAATTCACACCTGCACACTTCTGTTAAGTCCTGCATAAACAGAATGCATTATACAGTCCCGCTAGAATAATTTCAGGCAATAATGACACTGCTGCCACCTAGAGGTGACTCAGTTTGCTTTGTAGCAGGTCAGTCAAGCCTTTAAAACTGCGATTTGTGCTCAAAAACACTTATGCAGAGTATCTGTTATCTTTTGCATACAGTGCTGATGAAACAATTTAACCATTTAACCAAACTTAGGGGTGGAACAAGAATTACACATTACACAACATTGTGAACACCTGCAGCTTAAATGAATGATATTTGTAAAAGTATAACTAATTATAAAACATCATTATAACAAAAAAGAAAGAAAATAGTTGAACAGGTGCTAAAACCCACCAGAAATACTGATGTTCCCCAAAGTACTGAATTTTGTGCTTTAATGAGACATGTTTTGTTTTGTTTTTTATGTTTGCCTGAATATTAAAACCATACTGGAGGCAGCATGAATGAAAGACAGTGAAGGTCAAGTGAGGTGAGATCAAAAGATGTGGACAATACAAGGGGTAAAATACTGAAAAAAACATTGAACAGAAATGCAGCATTAAGAGCACTAGAACAAAGCTCATCACATACAGATATATACAACAGAGTTACACCATGTGGGACATTTCTCTATTTAAAAAGAAGACCAGGCCACATTACCTTGAAAAGAGGTTTCGAGCTGTGCAGCTTTGGTCTGTGCACGCATACGCACTCGGAGGCCACTAGGGGGGATTCATCCTTGAAGCGGGCTATCTAATCAGCCCAATGTAATGTTGGCATACTAATGTACCAGGCGACGAATAGAAGGGAATGAGAGAGACAGGGAACCAGTGCAAGTCTTATCAAAGCCGTTTCAAAGAGACAGACAAAACAGAACTGTGTGGAGATACAGAGGGAGATTATGAACTAAATGGAAAATATATTTGACAGAGAGAGACGCAAGCAGAAAGGGGATAACAGTTGAAAGGAAAAGTGTAATATGCGAAGAACAGCAATGAAATGAACAGGGATAAGAAGAATATTTAGATGAAGAGAAATAAGACGACATCGCTGTTTTTGTAAATAATCCATTTCACTTTGTCAAATCTGTTTTTATGTCACCCATTCAAAAACACAATCCTTCTATGTGTGTCCTGAGCAACAAAATAATACCTCTTTAAAAATAAGTTCAAGTTTGTCCAACATGTAAATTATATTCGAGCAAACTTGAAACTGCGGCGAGTATTTGACCAAAGCAAAGTGGTTTCACATGGGTTCACACAATAACACATGTCTGAAAAACGCTCCAGACTCTGCGGTGTCCGGGAAAAATAGACTTCTAGTGGATCTTTTCTGCAGACACGCGCGTCACCTCTCACCAATTTGGTGACTAAGATGCTGCAAAGTGATACAACTATTGGTATAAAACAAATTGCCCCAAAAAACACACCTGTACAAACAATAATATACAGTTTCTTATGCATAATACTGCATCTGTTCAAAAAATGAACTTCAAATGTATGACACAACCTCCCTCCTGTAAGAGCAGGCTGACCCACACTGCCCACGCCTCACACACAGGAACAATGTTATCGAAGGCACCAGCTGAGCTCAGGCTGAGGAGGACCAGCCACAGTTCTGCTCAAATGTTTCAGACGCACAAGTCACTTACACAGAAGCCTGCTGCTCCATCACACCTTTAGTATCATCCCAAATGAAGAGATGAATGCAAAAGACTTAACGTTTTTAAAGAGCTGTACCATTGTTTTATTGGTAAATGGAGTTAATATGAGAAACTGAGATTCAGGAGCAGGACCACATTTCAACCTCCTCCTGCTCCTCTCCAGCGAACCACATCTCACCTCAACCACACCTCTAATTACCCAGAAGCCCTATTTATACAAGTCTATCCCGGCAACACCGTCTGTCTCCGCTCTCTCGCCCCCTCCCACCCCGTGTCTCTTGTTTATGTTTCAGCCCGAAGACCTCACCATCTAGAGAGGGGGTAGGGTCCTAAATCGCCTGGGCTAACCGCCTGGAACAGAGCCCCCATCCTGAGTCTCTACCCAGCCTCCACATCTATTCATATCATCAATAAACATCTTTGTTGTATACCATTGTTGTGGCGCGGTCCTTGCTAGTGAAAAACGTTATTGTGAAATGCCACCAAATGTAATCTAATATTTAAACAAGAAGAGATCATTGGCATATACTTTTTTTATTGAGCTATGTTCCCCATCACTCCACACAGTGTATGTTACTGTAGATGTAATTCTAACCAGTTGTCTCTTCAAATGCTGTTTCCTCTTATCACTTTGCCCTCAGTGTCAAAACCATAGCAGCATTATTGTCCCCGAGTTCTAGCACAGCGACAGAAATGACCCTGCTGAGACTTGTTAGCTGAGATGAGACAGGGCCTAAAACAAGACAAACTGTCATGGAGAAGAGACAGAACAAGGATGGGAGCAGAAAACAGACAAATTACACTGGCCTCTGTGGGCTGTATTCTGTGGTAATACACGTTAAGGCCTGGGGCTGTGAACTGGCGAAGGCATGGCAAATCCTACTATTGTATTATGAACGTATTTTATGAAAATTTCAACAGTACAGTAAAACATTTTAACTGTTTTATGAAAGATTTTCCATAAAGCAAAAAAATATAAAATTAACATAGGGCTCAATAACTACCATTATCATTCAGGTTGCATGTCTGTGCATATGGGCTGCTGTTTTCAAGCCTCCCAGACACAGGGAGCATTGCTGACTTGTTGACACAAATGAACCTACCTACTGTTTTGTCTGTCTTCAACTGTGAGAAGCGTCTGAAAAGCGCTATGAGTCTTCTGTATTGTTATTATTACTTCATATAATATTTTAGCCACAAGACATTTCTCTACTTCTCCTTTGTGATTAATGTGATTCCCGCTTAACCACAGTAGCAGTCTGGATTAGAAGCAATCAGAAGTAAAAGTGGGAGGTTGGAATAAGATGGATGAGAGCATAGACCTTGGCCAAGACATTAGTTTCACTTTGCAATTTCATGGCAAAGAATGCATCCTACTAGTACTTGTTGCTGGCACATGCAACATAAAATTAGCATGCATGCGTTATAAAATATGTAAAACTCATATCCCCCGTTTTAAATGCAAAGCAATTCACAGAACTAAAATACCACACACTAATAAATACAAATCAAAACACCTATTAAACATTTTACATTCCATCATTTATGTCTTTTTCCCTTTTGAGGACGGTGAGATTTTAAGTAAGAGTAGACAGTAATACGACGACTGACTCTTGAGGCTATGAAGAGAGCTGGATGACTTCCCAAAATTACAGTTTGTTTACAGTTTGGGGCCCGATACGGCAATGAAAGTGTTTGGTGTGATAAGAAATTAAGACTTTTTCATCAAACATTCAACACGCGTCCGACCGGAGGAGTGAAGTCAGTAACATAACCCACACAAGTCTTTAAGAGCCACTGCCTAGAGAGTATGTGGCAGTCATTAATATTCCTCACCAGTGCGCAGGGAAGAAATTGAAAACTTTAGGAGGTGGGAGAGTGGAGGGGATTATACCTGCGTGACTGGCTCCAAACTACACCCATTGTTAAAGCGGCTCTGTTGTAATTAGAAGGAGAAATTACTTAGGAAAAAATGGCTTTGGAACAGCTGGCGACATGTAAACGGGCTCATATGGCATCTTAAAAGCAAAGCCCCCTAGACAGTGTAAGATTGAACCCACCCACTCCGTTTTCTCATCATTCTCTGGAAAATGCTATCCAATAGAGGCAATACCAATTACTATACCATACTGGAAGTCTCTTCAAAGACAAAAGGTAAGATTACGGTGAATACCCAATAGTGTGCAGACACGGGTCCTATTAGGTATATGCTTTTGCGCTGCCAATAATGTTGAATGTTAGAACCGATCAAGTACTATATGAACTGATATTTTGTATTTGTTAAAGTAATGTAAGACTTACCAACCAAGTTATATTAACCATAATGCATGCTTGATGTAACACTTTCAACATTATGAGCTACAAAACTACGATGCACATTCCTCTCCTTTTATTTCGGTTTTGGACCAGCACAAAATTGTACAAAGCTGGTTTCGTTGAAAAAATATATCTTTTAAGGGTGCACTATGTCACTTTTCTGATGAAGGGTATGCCACCTGTTTGGCTCCATGGAGGTGTTACTGCTTTGCCAGTAATGTTCCACAGTACCGTATATTAAATGTATCCATTTATTTCATTACAGGTTTTCATTGCTCATAAATACTTTGAAGAACGTGTATTCTTATCGTGAGCTGGCTCGTCTCTCTGATATGACCTGTAACTTGGTCTGGAATGTTTAAGTTTAATGCACTAACATTAAATAACATAAAGCACTAACATTCATGGAGACAAGTAAGTGCCAAACCAGAGAAGTCACATAGTGCACCTTTAACCAAACCTAAACATCCATCTAAAATATAAAAGAAAAATGTATATTCAACAACCAAATGAATTTTCAGTAGCTCAGTTCAGTAGCTCACAACAGCTGTATCTGGTAATTTTCTTACATACCTTGATGCCCACGTAGTCAATAGGAATGAACGGTCTGTCCAGAGAAGGTAGGCTGGCTTCATCCACCGGCTCTCCCACCATCACTTTGGTGGCCACATTTATGAAGTCCACCCCAATAGTTTTGGACACAAATGGGAAGGATCGAGATGCCCGGAGGTTACACTCAATCACCTATGGAAGATAACAACAATGAATTTTGCTACATGGTAATTTCTATGGAGTAACTGCAATGGCAAAGGAGAGGATAAAAGAGCTGAAGATGTTGAGATTAGAGATAAGAAGTGAAAGACTATGGATAAGTCACAGATAAGACTGACATGGTCAGGACGTGTACAGGGAATAGATGCCCCTGTTATTTTATAGATTTACTTTTTTATTATTATTATTATTACAAATGCACCATTTACATTTTCTGGTGTAGGGTCCATCACCTGCTTGTCTCATGAAAATGTTATTGCTTTGCCTGGAATGTTCCACAGTATGAACTTGTCTTTTCAGTTTTTGGTGACGTAACCTGCTTGTCTCCATGAAGATCATTTTTATGCCATATCGTGGAACAAAACCACAGCAAAACCATGGAGAGAAGAAGGATTCTGACCCTCCACCTAAAAGTTTACATAGTGCCGCTTCAATAAAACTTTATTTCTATGTGTTGTGATCTATATCAGTATTGACAACAGGAGCTGCAGATAAGAGGACTAAATGAAGGGTAAAGAATCAACAGAACACACAAAACAAAAAACAAGGTTCAGAAACTGCAGTGGTTATACAGTAAAATGTGATTGAATTGCCTTTGCTGAAAACCTCATCCCCATTACATTTATTCACACAGTCGGAAATATCACTCACCATGACATCATTGCCTTTGACCAGAAATTGGGTGTTAAAAGGGCCTGAAATCTCAAATGCTTTGGCAATTTTCCAGGTGGCAATCTTAACCTGAGAGTAATGAGAAATAAAAAGGCACAAAGATATTATGCATGAAAGTGGCTGTAAACATTTTACGCGAGAGTGAATGGTTTATTGTTCATTGAGAAATACGATAGCACAATTACTGACCTTTTCTAGTGCTCCCTGGCTAATAGTCTGGGTCGGGAGCATGAGTGTAGCATCTCCAGAGTGCACACCGGCGTCCTCTACGTGCTCTGTGATGGCATGAACCAGCACCTAAAGACATACGAACAAAATAGACGCCACAGTTTTATATAGACCAATCAATGAATGGCATCAAAACGTAAAACGATGTCAAACAATACAACTAAATGTATATTATTATTAGCTTAAATGCATATAAATCTGTGCATGCATGATATTTTCCTCCAATCATGTTTACAAGGGAGGACAATTACATTAAAGAAGGTTTTTACACAGGCAAATAATTCATAAGTATAAATTGTAGTTTATGATTAAATCTAAGTGTATTTGTAAATAATTAGAAATGCCATTAGGTTTCATGCTAATTAGATATATAATTGCAGAAATAAATAACGTGGGTACACACTTAATAATACTAATCAGACAGTTTAATTCTTGTTAACTGCCAAAATCATCTAGAATTGACTAATTCATTTTCTTTAATGTTTACAAACATTAAATAGATCTTTGCTTTCTGCTTGTGTCAAAAGATACTTCTGACACTTGGTCCCAATAGAGAAGATTTGTATCACCACCAAACTGTCTGTATCTGTAAATGAGCTGCTATGTCATTAGCTAAGTGCTGCTAACCACAGCATTCATTAGCACTTCTGATACAGCCTGTAATTAATACATGTTATCTCTGACTTTCTCCCACACATATAGTGCGACCAGGCCAGAAGAATGAAGCCTGTTTAGTATTCAACAAATGGACGTTGTGTTAATGTGATACTGATGATATAGGAGACGTTCATTCAGAGGAAGTACAGACAAATGAAATCTACCTCACAATTGGGCTGGCCACATTCAGACACCCTTCAAATGACTTCTATAGCCAGAAGAATAGAAAGAATAACAGACTTGAGACAAGCCTTCTCACTGAACCAAAGTTCAAAAGTCAACAATAAAAGTTTTACCACGTCTACAAAAATGGAATCAGTAACTTGAATAAGATTTACAAACATTATTTTATGTTAATAAGTTAAATTTTGTCAAGACTTCTTGTGGTAAAGGAGCAAAGTAATATTTTTGGAGGATATGGTAAATATCTGAGTATATATCTGATGTGATACTGTCAAATGTGTAGGATTCAGTAACTTTTTTAGGGTATTTCATAGTAGTTCTTTGTAAAGTAGTTCTGGACCATACCTTTCCACTTTTGGCCACGGCGTCCACCTCCACCTCTCTGGCTCCACGGATGAACTTCGTGATAACCACTGGATGCTCCTAGAAATGAATTATAAACGCCTCAGAACCGGCTCTCTCTGAAGACTTCACCCCACATTTTACAGTATATTCTAAAATATATATTACATAACACCAAGAAGTTAGGAAACTTTATCTGTTTTTATTCATTTCATGGGAAAATATTACTCTTGGGGATTGTTAAAGAGGTCAGAAACTTGAGAGCCCCTGAAGGACTAAAGGACAATGAAAGCAAATGAGGCCAGAAATGTGCCATATTCTCAAGATGTTACAAAAAATAAGAAGTTGAACAGTTGCACATATACACTAAATGCTACACTTGGGTTATTAGAAATACTAGAAACAGATGTCAAATGTAGTAAAAATGAAAACAGCTGTGTGGATTGGACTATTCTTAGTCTGTATCAAAATAATGATATGGAATCCATTAAGACAACAACATATACAGTTTTAATAAAGGTCAATCATCTAGGATTTAACAGTGCATTAGGCCAGTATATTTTCTGGTGGAGGGTTCGCCACCTGCTTCTCTCAGTGAAGATGTTACAGATTATCCACAGTATGGCATTAAATTTATCTATCTCCATGGAGACAAGCAGACACCACTTGGCCAAGTTTCAGGTCAGATCTGTGGAACTGTAACCAGCTCACAGTAAGAGTGGATGTTTTTTAAGGTATTATTAGCAAAAAAAAACGCCTGTAATTGAATAAATGCAGTCGAGACAAGTTTAATGCCATACTGTGGAAACTTCTGGACAAACCAATAACTCCATGGAGACAGGTAGGTGGTTAACCCTCCACCAGAAGGTGCATCTTCGCTTATTTAGGATTTAAGACACATTAATTACAACAGTGCGGTGTGGAGTTTGTTTATTTATTCATTTCAAGAGCAGACTGATCTCACCTGCGACACTTGAGTGGCCTCCTCCAGGAAGCGTTTCATCTCCTCTTCTCCATACGCTACGTTCATGGCAGATCCACTAAAGATGGTTAGAAAAACAGAGAGAAGGAAGATGAGACAAAAGGCCACAGGAGAGGAACAGAGGCATGCAAACAAGAGAACATACAAGTTTCAAATGATGGTTCAAAACACTCATTATCTCCATGTTGCATCACTATTACCATTGGGAACGAGGTCTAGAAACACTCAAAATAAGAAGCGAAAGGAGAAAAAAGAAAAGAGCTGCTATTTAGGTCGAAAACCACTGCAGGCTCTTGAAAACGAGTTCAGAACTTGGTGATTAAAACACAACAGATTTAGGCGAGTTTTGCTGTGGTTGTTGTTTGGGATTTCAGAGACAGAGATGGACTGTTCTGCTCGTGTCTGAAGGGCACGGGCAGGAGGATACAGGGCAGTGAATGGCTGCAGGCTCAGGGCAGAGCTTTGGGAGCAGTGGCCTGACAACAGAGTCCAGTGCACAGCATAAGGCTGGTCCAATGAACAAATTGATACTGTACATTTGGATGGAGTACCAATGTAAAAATAGATGTAGAGATGGCATTCCTTTATTGGCTTTTTTTTTTTTTTAATAAAATCAGAATATCTTAAACATTGTTAAATCTTAAACATTGTATTATAATGGGAATTTTCTTCTGAGCAGTTCAAGCAAGTTCAAAAAGCAAAATGACACACTTGTGAGGCAACTGTGAATCTAAAAATATGGATCAAAAAGCAAATTCTCCAAGATGAACCCCATGCCCACAGTAAGTTAAGCAACCACAATTCTCAAATATGTAATATAATTCTCATAGTTAATTATCAAATTATGAAATGAAATTCCCCACAAATTAATAAAATAACAAATTAACAATAATAAATCAAGCTGTTGATAAATACTGAATAGACACATCACAACTTGGAAGGGCTGTTCGAGTAATAGAATTTTAATTGGGAAGGAGATTGTGGTTTGGAGCAGAGTTCAGACTTTAAAAGAAAAAAAAAAAAGACTATTTACTTCTGTTAAAAGGCACTGATTAAGTATGTGTTGTTCAAGAAATTAATATCGAAAGACATTTTTATTTTATTATATCTATTTATTTTTAAATCAATATGAAGGAAAACATTTTTTTTTTTTTCATATCACACACCCAGCCCTACGACTATTTCAGTAGTCCAGAAGATCAGTGCATAGGAGTAACACATCAAACAGAGCAAGTTTTAGCACAGTTTAAGTCACTGGTGTAGAAAATAGGAGCCCGAATGTGACAGGAGGAGAGGGTTTGGGGTGTAAATGAAGTGTTTGTGCGTATGAGCCGCATATGAGAGTAACATTCAAAAAGCATTACCCTGAGTGTAAGAGGAGAGCAGAAACTGTTTGGGAGGAGAAGAGATCAGAGGCAGAGCACCCATTTCATAACAACCCACTCCCACCCCCCATGCCCAAAAAACCATAAAGTCCAGACTATATTACACTCATATTTTGAGAAAGTACTCATGCAAAACAGGAAGCCACCATGACATCTATTGGAGAGCTGTGGTACTGCATGCACATATGAATAATAAAGTAATACCTATCTACTATTAATATAATGTGACGGATTCAGAAAAATGTAAACAACATTGTAACTGCCATTTGTGATAAAGGCCAACTGAACAACCAACTTAAAAAATGATCAAAGATGAACAAGCTACCCATCACATACATGTTTTATTATTGTCTACCAACTCCACTGAATAAAAACATGATATATTGGAATAAGAAAATTCAAGAGTTCGGGAATCTGGTACCACACAGATGCAATCTTTTATAACTTACCTAAGAACATAGGATGGACGAAGTAGGCACGGGTATCCCACCTGGTTGGCAAAAGCAAAGGCATCTTCCTGTAAAAGTAAGAAATATTGGTGAGTTTTAATTTTCAGATAAAAAATATGTTGATATGTAACAGCTATTATAATCCCACACATGTATAAAATATAATACAGACTAAAAGTACTGAATATAATGCAATATTAAAGCCAAAGTATCCACAAGCATGTTATGACCCACAATTTGCATGATTTATGTGCCGTAGATTACATTTTGTTGGCTTGGCATAAAGCTGAAACTTTGCCAACATTTCTGATTGCTTAGGGGACTAGTATAGGTACAACTTAATTTCGCGAAGACAAAGATAAAATGCTGTTCTTGCAAAACAGTATGCAAGCCTATAGAAGTAATTTTAAATCTCAAATAGTTCAAGGATATCTCCAGAGTAAGCCTGGTTGCAGCCTGAATTATGTAACTTGTTACAAAGTGCATTTTAGACCATCTATGTATTATGTGGCTTATGAAGGAGCAGAGAAGTAATGCAATGTTATTTTATATACTTTTTAAAAACTTTACTTATGAACCCATTTAAAAAGACAAGCATAAAACAGAAGCTTTGGCATCCAGTCTTTTCTCAATTGACTTCATAACAACTATTACACAACCTTGATGCCTTTCACCTTTTCTGTTTAGTCTTTTTTATCTTTGAAGAAAACAAAGCCTCCCCTAACTCAAAAGCACCACCTCCCTGGGGCTCTTCTGAAGTTATTTCAGCCAAATAATATGTGTTTCTGAAAGATAAAACACATAAACTAGTGGGAAGAATATAATGAAAAGCTCACATGTGATCAGTATCAAAAACTAGTGTGTCAATGTGTCAATTTACTGGTCCAGTGAAGTAATATTTTTTGTTCATTTTCTGAAATGGGTGTGCTCTAGAGTTTTTAAAGGTCCTATATTACACAAAAAATTTGAGCTTCTCTTGTGAGCTTCAAGCCATGTTAGAATGTTGTTACCTCCTCAAAAACATACCTGGAGTTGTGTTTTGTTTCATTTACACGTTTGAGTAACGCTTTATTATTAGTCCATCTACATCTCCAAAGCTCAAAATGCTCTGTTCCACCTTGTGATGTCATAGAGTGGTAGTTTTCCATTTAAAAGCCACCTTTTATCTTTAGTTCAGTAGAGATAGTAGAGGCAATTCCAGGGCTGTTCGAGGCAATTCTAGTGAAGGTGTATGGAGTTAAAAACCCAGTGGAGCATTTCCTGTATTACCACATGACATCACACGGTGAAACAGAGTGTTTTCTGTTTGAGAGAAGAACATGCAGGGTTTGTGTGTTAAACATGTGTGAACAAAACAAAATACAACTCCAAGCTGATGGGGAAACAACATTATAACATGGATCAGAAAATAGCGTAATATGGACCCTTTAGTAATTACACCTAAAAATATATACTTAGTACTCAAGTTAGCTGCAATAGTAAGGCTGGGCCATATAATACCCACTGTGATATATTTTGTCTCATATTGCTACTGAAGCTCAAACCCTTCACTGTGGAGACTAAAAACATTAACAATGACAATGACAATGACAGACAAAGGACGTGAAGAGAGTTTAAAATATTGGAAAAAAACGCTAGTAGAAATATAAATGCCACTGTCTCAGTTACATTTATTGGCCATATTGCCCTGCCCTGCACAACAGTAAACAATATTCCATGGTTCCAGTCCAGAGAGTGACCAAAATAAAAAACTAATCCTTTTCTTTCCTCAGATCATAACAGATTTTTTCACAAAGTCTGTTCATTCCTTCTTGCAAAAACACAAAGGAACAAAACAAACAGTGAAAACAACTTGCTTTATCAAGTGCAAATTAGTATGAAATCATCACTACACTCGAATAAAAATGTCAAGCAATCTGGATTCACAAAAGATTGGACAAAATAGGACAATTTTAATGCAATTCTGGAGTATATAAGAAACTGTACTTCTGTCTCTGTAACTCTTCTATACATTATTTAGTTCATCTTACCAGTGAACTCAGAGCTCTCCACGGGGCCTGGGCCACTCCAAGGTCATCCAAAATACTGGAGAAGACGGAACGCTCCTCGGCCCGGTCGATCTGTATCGGGCTGGTCCCAAGAATCTTTACCCCGTTCAGGTGCAGCGGGACAGCCAGGTTATTGGGGATCTGACCTCCTACTGACACTATACTGCCAGAGCACCCCTGGAGGGAGGAGAGAGAAACAGAGACAGAGGGAAAGTACAGAACAGTGAACATTTTCGAGTCTGGAACAAAATATCATTAATATTCTGAACAAAACATATCACCGCGGGAGATCTTTATTGAGTTTCCAGACACACTTTCACTTTTTATTCCTCTGTGTTATTTCTAATTTGTAAACAGCAATAATTTAACCAGATGCATTGATTTCAAACTGAGTTCTTGTTTTCTAGGCAAAGACAAGACTTGTCATCATATAATAAAAAGGTTCACACTTCAACACTTAATTCAAATATGTAGATTAAAGGTGAATTATATCACCTTTCAACTGGAGCGTGCACCACCTGCTTGCGTCCATGGAGATATTTTTCTTTTCATGGAATGTTCCGTAATATGGCATAAACTCATCTGTCTTTCATGAATTCCATTAAATTACAGGTTGTTGTTGCTCAAAAACACCTTGAAATGCATGCAT